>CM060949.1:198583786-198703786 GCA_030765055.1 Mantis religiosa | reverse complement strand
AAAGAGACTGGGGTAACAGAGAAAGTGTCCTGCCCGGAAGCTCTTGTGTAGTCAGCCTTCTGCCCTTAGGGCCGTTATAGTATGCCACAGGAGAGAAGGTCTCCATGGATGAGACGCAGGGGTTGGAAAAGGTTCCTACACCCTCCCTCGGTATCCTATGTCACAGTTCAGTTACAGACCATACAAAGACATTCTGATGGCTTCTACTTTTGTGAATGAATCTTCTCGGTTTAATTGAGCATCATTTGAGCATCATTTCACCCATTCCATTCATCGTCCGATATGACTTAACGTAAAATTAAAAAAAATGAGCATGTGTACCAAACCCAGTCTTAAGAAGAACGTTTCCGCCAACTTTGATTTTTGAAGAATGTTACACGTAGATGGTGGTCTAAGGTGGTGGAATTTTCATTATTGTAGCGTCCTTGGAATAAGTTAAAAATAACATACTGTCGCGAACGCATTGTTGAGGCGAGGCGACGCGGCCGACTAGTTCAAAGAGACGGATGGGGCAGTGCGGAGATAAAAGCTATAAATAAGGAAGTCGCAGCTCGTCAAGGGGACAGTTGTTAATTGAACTCGTGTGCATGAACAGCTGTGTGAGCTTTGTTTGTGGTCGATGACCTTGCAAGTTGTATGTGCATGTGACGTAATTCTGCTACTGTAAAGTTTGACAAAGTGTGTTTCTACAGAAATAAAGAGCAATTTTTAGTTTTTGTAACCTAAACTTTTAATTTCACGAACCCACAGTATCACAATTTTTACTGTAGCTTACTCACTATCCGGGAAGTTCTCAAACAATCAAGGCGGCGCTAGAAGAATGGCGAACTCTCCAGAAATCCATCTCCTTCCCCCCACCGTTTCGGCAAGCTTTTATCTCCGCAGTGCACCGTCCGTCTCTTTGAACTAGTCGGCCGCGCCGCAACAATGCGTTCGCGAAAATACTTTTCATTTTTTGAGTTAAGTTTCTCATACACTATAAACCCCTTTTTATTTAAGGTTTCTAAGAACGTGTATTTCCAGTAAAACTTCGATATAGATGGGATGCAGTAGTTTCTCTACTATGGTACTCGCTAGTATAAAATTTCCTCCTGACCACAATGACGTTTAAGAAATGTGGTTTTGGAAGGAATTAAACCAGAGCTTCAAGCTGCAGATAGACGCGCTCTTTTAATTTGCAGTATGTAATGCAATTTGCAGGCCAACTAAATCCAGTGAAGTGGACGAACTTCTGGGGCTCCTACTTCAACATAAATGATAAAAAACATTAAAGTGCAGGGCAAACCTCATCAAGTGCCTGGGGTAGCAGTAAAAAAAAAAGGAACGTTGAGAGATGTATGAAGTCCTGACCATCTCATCCTAATCCGATAAGGCCTGAATTTATGGTCATATATGTTCCATATATGAAAATTTAACCAGGTATCAACGGAAGACTGATTGCCCTGTAAAATCCATTAATTTTAATTTGTCCATGACAGCGGGTTTGCTGGCGGTAAAGTCTGTTTTGATGTGTCACAGTTTTACACTTTCAGTCGGCCATATGTTTGTGTGCGGTTTGTCTATAATGGGTTTCAATTGAACATCTCAATCTGGCTTTCACACGACTTTCGCTACTCAGTGTTGTTCAAGCTATTTCTACAAAAACGCCCTATCTACTTGACGTATATCTACTTTACTTAGGCCCTGTTGCATAAAAGATAATCTTAAGTTCAAGGATATGAAAATGATCTTCAGTCAAGCTGAACTTAGAATTTTGGTTGTATAAACATTGATCCAAGTTCATGGCCTCTTGATCTAAGATCAAATCTAACTGGTGAATTGTCTCCAGTTAACTTGATTGAACTTAGTTCAGCTTAACTGCAGAATTTACACAATAGTTTCTGAGAAGAAATAAGTAGTGCAGCTTTGAATTAATAGTAAATAAAGCATTTTTGTGGTTACTTGCATAAATAATTGGCCTCTTTATTTCACAAATGTATGCTAAAGCTGCATTATTTGTATTCATAACCTATACATTTGTATTATTTTCAGAATTCAGATTACTCTGATATCTCTGATGATTAGAATTTTCACTTTGAAAGGTCTCCTCGTGTTTTCCAACAAAGAGGAAATCCCATCTCAGAACTAAATGAGATTTCGACTATTAATCCAAAATTTATGATCCTTCTCGCATTATGGATTTATGCAACTGAAATCTTCCAGATGGTGATTAGGAATATATTGAATATAAATAAAGGGAATGCGTTTAGAACAATACACAAAGTTACAAGGGGATTACAGCTTTAAGATCGCATTTCATCAGGATGTCTGTGGAAAAGGGTGAAATAAGAAGGGTTATGATAGATTTAAAGTTAGCTGAATGCATCTTCTCTTTTGCTTGAACTTCCATTGTTTGTTTTCCAACTAACATTTTGGCCATAGTAGCTCAAGGGCTAGAGTGGCTGGACGGTAACCAGAAGATCGGTGGTTCAAATCCCGGCTATGGCATTGAATTTTTCAGTCTGACGCTATCTGTCCACACTTTAGCCTACACACGGTCAGTGTGAAAGATCAATTAATTTCCTTGTTAATTGTTTGAATTTGTCCGGTACTTATACCTTTTCTGAAATGCGAAATCGTTATTCATTTTTTAATCTCCTGGACATACAAAGATAACTGTATTTTAAATACACCGAATAGCAAACAATTTTAAAACATTTAACTATCACTTAAAATCTACTATATTCCTTAATAAGATAATGTTTATCTGAAGTAGATAAAGGAATAAGTTTGTGGGAGTTGCCTTTTCATGAGTGAATAGCGAAACGTGTGCGTCGAGTTCCATAGCCCTGCGACCTGTGCGAGGTCACACACTCGGCGTTCGCCTTGACAAGAAAACAGGTCAAGTCGTCGATGAATGAGTGGCCAAGGGGCCTTTTTCTTATATGAAGTTGAGCGTGAACTGGTATCGATCGTGGCCTTCAGATACCATCTTGACAGTTGGGTAAACACATGGAGTAGCATGGATAAATTCTGGCCATTAATTACAAGATAAGCCGTGGAAACAGCACGTGTCTTGTGTTTGAATCCCACCTCTGGTGCACCCCGATATCTGCATTTGTGACAGTCACCGTCACATCAAGACACCTCCATTCTTTATGGGGACAAAATGTAATTGTCCATGTCGCCATATTAACCTGTAGTTTAACAGTTTCATACTCACTTCCCTAGATTAATGTACGACGTGGCCAGTACAGCAGGCATTTACATCATATAGCGTCCAGCTGCTTAAAACACTTGACTATCACTTAAAGTCTGCTGTGTCCCCTTATAACTATAATATGATAAGGTCTATCTTATGCCTCGCATAAGATTTTCATAAGCATTAAACTCAAAATTTTCCTCTAATTTCTAGATTCTAGAGAGGATAGGGGATAATTCTGCTAAAGGAAAAATTCTCTCCCCAACCAGGAATCAAATCCAGGATTTCTGTATTTGGAAGCAACCATGATCTCCAGACAGATATATTTAAAGAAATTAAGGAAGGGACACATTTAAAAAACTACAACATATATAAATCTATTGTGCCTACCACATGCAAGAAGAAAGTAAGCCAGCGTCTGTAGCGTAGGTGGTACTGTATCTGCCTTTCGTACGAGAGGTACCTAGTTCGAATCTCGGTCGGGGTCAGTTTTCTACATAAGATCTTTTTCCGAGGTTTTACGTTATCCTGAAAGGTCAATGTTAGGTAACTCAAAGCTCTATGTGCCATATACTCATTTGAACATCATTTCATTCATCGTCCGATATGACTTAACGTTGGAGGTTTTCCCTTATCCTGAAAGATGAATGTCTGGTAACTCTAATCTCTATGTAACCTGGACTAATTTGAACATTATTTCATTCATTCATCGTCCGATATGACATCGCTGGAGGTTTCCCCTTATTCTGAAAGATGAATGGTAACTCAAAGCTCTATGGATCCTGGGCTCATTTGAACATCATTTCATTCATCGTCCTATATCACAACGCTGGAGATTTCCCCTTATCCTGAAAGAGGAATGTCAGGTAACTCATAGCTCTGTAGACACTGTACTCATTTGAAAATCATTTCATTCATCGTCCGATATGACTCAACGTTGGAGGTTTTCCATTATCCTGAAAGATGAATGTCAGGTTACACAAAGCTCTATGGATCCTGAGCTCATTTGAACATCATATCTTCATCGTCCTATATCACAACGCTGGAGGTTTCCCCTTATCCTGAAAGAGGAATGCAAGGTAACTCAAAGCTCTATGGATCCTGGACTCATTTGAACATCATTTCATTCATCGTCCGATATGACTTAACGTAGGAGGTTTTACCTTATCCTGAAAGATGAATGTTAGGTAACACTAAGCTCTATTTAACTTGGTCTAATTTGAGCATCATTTCATTCATCGTCCTATATGACAACGCTGGAGGTTTACTCTTATTCTGAAAGATGAATGGTAACTCAAAACTCTCTGTATCCTGTACTCATTTGAACATCATTTCATTCATCTTCCGATATGATATAACGTTGGAGGCTTTTCCTTATCCTTAAGGAGGAATGTCAGGTAACTCAAAGCTCTATGGATCCTGGACTCATTTGAACATCATTTCATTCATCGTCCGATATGACTTAAAGTTGGAGGTTTTTCCGTTATCCTGAAAATGAATGTCTTGTAACCCTAAGCTCTATGTACCCTGTATTTATTTGATCGTCATTTCATTCATCGTCCGATATCACTTTACATTGGAGGTTTCCCTTATCCTGAAAGAGGAATGTCAGGTAACTCAAAGATCTATGTGCCCTGTACTCATTGATCGTTAGTTCATTCATCGTCCGATATGACTTGACGTTGTAGGTTTTCCCTTATCCTGAGAGAGGAATGTCAGCTTACTCTAAGCGCTATGGACCCTGGACTCTTTGAACATCATTTAGTTCAACGCATGACCTAACGTTGGAGGACCTTAAACACCGCCCAGGGAAAAAGACAGGAGGAATAGAGTTTTTTAACATAAGTCCATCGTCATATCGGACGATGAATGGAATGGGTGAAATGATACTCAAGTGAGTCCAGGGTCCATAGAGCTTAAAGTTACCCGACATTTGTCTTTCAATGTAAGCGAAAACCCCGGCAGGATTCCTATCCAGGTAACTCACCCTGAGTTACTCGGCCGTGGTGCGGCTGCAGCGTACCCTTAGCACTCGTGGTACCTCTGACGTTACTAGAGGAACCTCGGGCCGAACATTCGAGCCCCTCCCTGAATGGGAGTTGTTCGGATTTGGTTGGACTCGACGGGGCAGTTTGTTCCCGACATCTGCGGGAAATCGGGTACCTTCGGCCAGGCTTTGGCCACCCGGAGGGAGCAGAGGATTGCCCAAGATGTCCCGGATACTAGCCTGCAGAGCTGGCTAGATGTGTGCTAGATCACGAGGCGGCCCCACCGAGGTTTTCGGTAGTCTTCCTTGCGGGGTTGATGCGCGTAAGTGGCGTAGCCACTTCTACCCGTCTTGACGTTGTTGTCGATTGGGAGGGGGCGGGCTTTTTAGACTCAATGTATTGCCCCAAGGAAAGAACCCTGGAGTATTTCATCGCTCCCGGGCTAATAGAGGCCGAAATTTTCGGACTTTAGGGTAGACCTCGAGCCAACATGACCGATATTTGAACTCGAGACCTCTGGAACTAGAGGCAGGCACGCCACCATCTACGCAACCGAGGCGGTCGAGGAAGAGAGTAAAGGAACTATAGAAACCTATACACCATAGTGATGCGTGGAGGTCATTCGCAGTTCCAGGTTCAATTACTAATACCATTGCTGGAGCTGTCTAGGGTAGGCTAGTAACGAAGAAACAGCAATCTAAGGTCCGCAGGATATGCTGATTCCTTTGAGAAAGCGCCTGAGTCATCCATACGGCACTGCCTAACGCCACGAAACCTATAACCAGAGCTGAAACATGAGACGAAACTAAAGTGAAAGGAAATGTTGGAAAGAAAATCACAGTAGACAACAAAACTTCTCAGAGTTGGCCTACCGATTAATGAAAGCTATAAAAATCCAAGTGGGATGTCGACGAGAGTTGAAGTCGTGACCTTTTAAATCTCTCTGTGTAATCTGCATGTAGGCTTCGGCTGTGTGGTGCGATAACTCCAAAAGGAATGAACGTCCTATAAAACATCCGAAAGCAGAATCGTAGTTGTGCAATAATCGCTGTATAATCCTAAAAACTGCATAGCGATTTATGAAGCTTCCAGTTTATCCGGATGCTATGTCGTCGTCAATAAATAACGGGCCATGTGGGCCTGACGTTGGGCCTATTTATAAAAACGAGCAAAATAAAGTCACCAACTGTCGGAAGGGGTGGCACATACATGAAAATTAATTACGAATCATTACGAGGCATCGCATTTTTTTGAGAAATGGACTTGACCCACTGCCGACAACGAACCACGGCTCTTGCAAAAGCATAGGTTCGAATCTCCGATCCGTCAAGTTTTCTGAAAATTAATGACGGGGAGCACGGCCCCGAAAATATATATTTTCCTATCACGAATGGACATTTTTATGTCCATTAATTTTCCGCAAACTTCCTCTGTGCTGTTTATTTTTATGGGTGGCTGGTGACGCATTGTGGATGATAGATGAAGGTTTTGGGGTGAGAGGAAGAAGACCCCGGCGAGATCGTGTAAACCAAGGCGAGTTTAGCAGAAACTTGCTCCAAAACAACTTTCTTACTCCTCTTGAGCTAAAAACACAATTCTGATCAAGTGTCCCAGAAAAAAAAACCTTTATTTATTTCTTCTTTCCTTTGTTTCTTTTTCTTTCCTCTGTTTCTTTCTTTTGTTTCTACAAAAAGAATTCTGATAAATATATTTTTAAAAAGCTTTCTTTCCTTCCTTGTTTCTTTATTTTTCTTTGTTTTCTTTCTTCCTCATTTTGTCTTTTTCCTTCTTTCTTTTCTTCAGCTTCAACTGTTGAAAAGTTTTTTCTTTCTTTCTCTCTTTCTTTCCTTCCCTCTTAATTTTATTTTCCTGCCTTGTTTCCTTCTTTTCTTCTTTATTTCTTTCTTCCCTTCTTTACTTCTTTCTTCCATTCTTTCTTTCGCTCTTTCTTTTTCTCTTCTTCTCTCTCTCTCTCTCTCTCTCTCTCTCTCTCTCTCTCTCTCTCTCTCTCTCTCTCTCTCTCTCTCTCTCTCTCTCTCTCTCTTTCTGTCCTTTCCATTTATTTATATTTTTGCTTTGTTTGTTTGTTTCTTTCTTTCTTTCTTTCACCTAAAACCCAATTCGGATGACAATGTCTGAGGAAGAGCTTCGTTTCTTTCTTTCTTTTCTTTCACTTACAAAGAAAATTGTGATAATAGTATCTGAAGAAAACCGTTCTTAGTTTCTTTCTTTTTTCTTTTGTTTCTCACCTTCTATTCTGATAAAAATGTCTAAGGAAAATCGTTCTCTGTTTTTTCCCCTTTTTTATCACTTTCTGTAATTCTTTCTTTGTTTCCGTCTTTATTTCTTTGCTTTTCTTTCAGCTTCAGACAATATTCTGAAAAAATATCAGAAATAAGCTTTCGTTGTTTTTCCCTTCTTTCTTTCGTTCGTTCGTTCTTTCTTTCTTTCTTTCTTTCGTTCGTTCTTTCTTTCTTTCTTTCTTTCTTTCTTTCTTTCTTTCTTTCTTTCTTTCTTTCTTTCTTTCTTTCATTTCTTTCTTTCTTTCTTTCTTTCTTTCTTTCTTTCTTTCTTCATTTCTTTCTTTCTTTCTTTCTTTCTTCATTTCTTCATTTCTTCATTTCTTCATTTATTCATTTATTTATTTCTCTTTCTTTCTCTCTCTATCTCTCTTTCTTTCTTTGTCCTCTTCAAGTACAAACAAAGATCTGATCAGGTTTCGAAAACACTCTTCTCTCTCTCTCTCTCTCTCTCTCTCTCTCTCTCTCTCTCTCTCTATTTCTATCTCTCCTTCTTTATTTCTTTCTTTTATTTTCTTATCTTTCAAACACAACTCTGACAAAAATGCTTCAAAAACTTTCTTTGCTTCTTCTTTCCTTCCTTCCTTCCTTCCTTCCTTCCTTCCTTCCTTCCTTCCTTCCTTCCTTCCTTCCTTCCTTTCTTCCTTCCGTTGTTTCTTTTCCGCAGTTACAAACAGAATACTGATAAAAATGTTTCAACAAATTTCTTAGTATCTTTATTTTCTTCTTTCGTTTTTATTTCATTCTTTCTTCCTTATATTTAGAAGGTTACTTACATTATTTTCAGTCATTTTTACATTTCTTGTAAAACTGTATTAAGCAATTCAAAAATGATTAACATGCTCGTTAGTTACTGGATGTTAAACATACCTGTTTCTTTATTTTGAAGATTAATTTTTGTTCTTAAGATGTCGCTAACTTTAGCATTTCAGCGTTTTCGTTTTAGTGGAGGGCTCATGCAAGTCATTTTCTAAAACAATCTTTCAACGTCATAGTTTTAAAGTTGTCAAATAATTAGCCAGTCTTGAAACATTTGAATTATGAAACACATCCAAATTAATTTATTGAGAGGTTCATTTAAACTTTTTATGTATTTATTTCAGAAATGCCAATAAATCTATTTTTAAACCATAATAGATACAAAAGTTACATTTGCCAATTTTTAATGTTTCGCAGTAACGTTCCTTCTAGGGGAATTCCGCTATAGTTGGTAACAGCTTCGCGAGAGAAAATAATTCCAACTGCCCAGCGCCGAACTTCCTGCCTAATATCAGGTGTTTCAGAAGGATTTGTAAGAGTATTTATTTTGAAGAAATGGTAAAGTGTAGACCACGGCGGCAATGCGTTTATGGCTAAACAGTGTCAGGAGGAAGCGAAGACGTGAGAGAATGGCAGGGTGCTACAAAGACACGCGGAAGTTCCTAATAAGTACTGAGAAGAAAATCACAAAACACAAAGATGGGAATGCGAGAATCGAATATTGCCGCGGTGCCAGCGCGTTTGATTTAAAGAAGGGGCAGAGAAAGGCACGTGAATTCAGCACATCAAGTTTTTTTCAACTCCACCCACATATACTGGAAATGGATGCTGCTCCCGCTTGATCGCTAATGGTATGTACTTTACCACCCCAAAAAATGTGCGGGATTTATCCCAAAATATGCTTTTAGGCTGTTTTTGTTTTTTATGCCACGCCATTAGAAGGGCATATGTCATGCAGCGGTGGGCGTTGTGTTGATGACGCCAAACAATATTTATGGTAAGGCCGAAAGCTGCAGAACGAGAAAATGGCTGTGTTTGCTTTTCTTGTAGAATTTCCCGCTTTACAGCGATAATGGATTAACGACCCTCTTTGAACACAAGGCGCCGACTTCACACTTTGATCTCTAAATTTGTTTTATTGTTTTCGTTTCCTTGGGGCGATCACTTGTATTTTGAATCGCCAAATAGAGTTGAATGTTTATTATTGGGAAGGGGGGGTTGCGTTTGCCTATTATCATATGACTTTCTCTACAATTCGTCGTTTAATAGGACGTGCATCTCATTTTCCTCCTCTACCAGACATTATGCTTTCAGGGTAACCTCCAACGTTAAGTCATATCGGACGATGAATGAAATGATGTTCAAATGAGCCCAGGGTCCATAGAGCTTAGAGTTACCCTTATCTTTCAAGATAAGGGCAAACCTCCAACGCTGTCATATCGGACGTCGAATGAATGATGTTCAAATGAGTACAGGGTACATAGAGCTCAGAGTTACCCGACATTTATCTTTCAAGATAAGGGCAAACCTCCAACGTTGTCATATCGGACGTCGAATGAATGATGTTCAAATGAGTCCAGGGTCCATAGAGCTCAGAGTTACCCGACATTTATCTTTCAAGATAAGGGCAAACCTCCAACGCTGTCATATCGGACGTCGAATGAATGATGTTCAAATGAGCCCAGGTTCCATAGAACTCAGAGTTACCCGACATTTATCTTTCAAGATAAGGGCAAACCTCCAACGTTGTCATATCGGACGTCGAATGAATGATGTTCAAATGAGTACAGGGTCCATAGAACTCAGAGTTACCCGACATTTATCTTTCAAGATAAGGGCAAACCTCCAACGTTGTCATATCGGACGTCGAATGAATGATGTTCAAATGAGCCCAGGGTCCATAGAACTCAGAGTTACCCGACATTTATCTTTCAAGATAAGGGCAAACCTCCAACGTTGTCATATCGGACGTCGAATGAATGATGTTCAAATGAGTACAGGGTCCATAGAACTCAGAGTTACCCGACATTTATCTTTCAAGATAAGGGCAAACCTCCAACGTTGTCATATCGGACGTCGAATGAATGATGTTCAAATGTGTACAGGGTCCATAGAGCTCAGAGTTACCCGACATTTATCTTTCAAGATAAGGGCAAACCTCCAACGTTGTCATATCGGACGTCGAATGAATGATGTTCAAATGAGCCCAGGGTCCATAGAACTCAGAGTTACCCGACATTTATCTTTCATGATAAGGGCAAACCTCCAACGTTGTCATATAGGACGTCGAATGAATGATGTTCAAATGTGTACAAGGTCCATAGAGCTCAGAGTTACCCGACATTTATCTTTCAAGATAAGGGCAAACCTCCAACGTTGTCATATCGGACGTCGAATGAATGATGTTCAAATGAGCCCAGGGTCCATAGAACTCAGAGTTACCCGACATTTATCTTTCATGATAAGGGCAAACCTCCAACGTTGTCATATAGGACGTCGAATGAATGATGTTCAAATGTGTACAAGGTCCATAGAGCTCAGAGTTACCCGACATTTATCTTTCAAGATAAGGGCAAACCTCCAACGTTGTCATATCGGACGTCGAATGAATGATGTTCAAATGAGCCCAGGGTCCATAGAACTCAGAGTTACCCGACATTTATCTTTCATGATAAGGGCAAACCTCCAACGTTGTCATATAGGACGTCGAATGAATGATGTTCAAATGTGTACAGGATCCATAGAGCTCAGAGTTACCCGACATTTATCTTTCAAGATAAGGGCAAACCTCCAAAGTTGTCATATCGGACGTCGAATGAATGATGTTCAAATGAGCCCAGGGTCCATAGAACTCAGAGTTACCCGACATTTATCTTTCAAGATAAGGGCAAACCTCCAACGTTGTCATATCGGACGTCGAATGAATGATGTTCAAATGTGTACAGGGTCCATAGAGCTCAGAGTTACCCGACATTTATCTTTCAAGATAAGGGCAAACCTCCAACGTTGTCATATCGGACGTCGAATGAATGATGTTCAAATGAGCCCAGGGTCCATAGAACTCAGAGTTACCCGACATTTATCTTTGAAGATAAGGGCAAACCTCCAACGTTGTCATATCGGACGTCGAATGAATGATGTTCAAATGAGTACAGGGTCCATAGAGCTCAGATGTACCTGACAGTCCTCTTTCAGGATAACGGAAAACCTCTAGCATTAAGTCATATCGGACGATGAATGAAATGATGTTCAAATGAGTACAGGGTACATAGAGCTTAGAGTTACCAAACATACATATTTCAGTCTTATTCATATAATTCACTCTGAGCAAGATTCGAACTCGAGACCTTTTTAACGTGAGGCTACCAACTAAGCTACAGAGGCGGGCTGATGATGCAGATACTGTGTAATGTTGAAAACTGATGATAAAGTGTTATTTTCATTACCATGTACTTGATAGCCACGAAAATACACATTTTGAGGTCCCCTCGATCAGTATTACTCCAAAACGAAACGCCATTAAATTCAGCGATATCCAAAACTTGGACACAAGAATTCGAGGAAAATAATTAACCTGCATCTCCAATTGGAATTTTAATCAAAAGGCTTTTCTCCATGGTCTAGAGATAGCATGGTGTTTGCTCGCTCACGATGTCGCGGGTCCAAGCCAGGCTGAGGGGAAAGGAATTACTTCGGGCTAAAGCTCCACCTTTGGCTTCGTTCCGTAGAAGCCTTCACCTTCCATGTCTTTCTTCGGAAGGGAAGTAAAGACCATCGGCTTTATATCACTTTACGTGTGATAATTGTGCATGCTGTACAGTTATCGATTTATAGATCAGCGATTGGTTGGTGTTTGACGAATGCTAGTAGTTGATTGGTCTATACAGGATAGTGATAAATAGTATAATTTGTCATTCAGGGAATCTTGTACAGAATAAAATGAATTTGAACATACGTACTCTCTGGCCGCAATTTTAGGGTTAATATCTTCAAAGATTTTTTTACAAAAGGTGTGCTGTGAATGTTAGAGACGATCCTTATAACCTTCAAAGCACGATAAAAGCATCTGATTTAGAACTCGGAAAGCTACATAAACATGGTTTAAGTTATAAACACAGCAAGAGTATAAACTAGACTTTGATATTAATAGTTTTCCAGTTATGTTGTAAAGAAACGTGTGAATAAAGTACACATAGTGCGACATCTCTGGTGTTCAGAGCGAATTGACGAATGCACACGGCTATCAACTTGTGAAACATTAGAACGTAGCTGACAACTTTCATTTGTTTATGGATTCTTGACGCTGTAAAAAGTTGAATGTCGCGGATATCCGTGAGTTAAGAGTTAGGTTATAGTAGCACATGACACATAAGGTTGTGCTAATGGTGTGTGCACTGTTTGCTTGCAGGGTGATGTGCAGTAGCAGTAACATCTGACTGTCGGTGGTGGTGTATATTTAGCTTCGAGTTTTCCTGTGAGCCAACCAGCAGACCGTCAAAAAGCCAGTCTCCGACACGGAGCCGGTGAGTCTAGTACTGTTCTTTAGTGATAATGTTCTAGCCGGTCTTGTGGAATATACACGAGGTGAGTACGTACTAACACGTTTTCTTACATATATTACGTAAGAAAACCCATTGTACTCCAAGTCTTCGGCAAGATTTCACCGGAAGTTTATGTTTTTAGGTCCCCTGAATGAAAAACATTATTTATTAAGTATGCTGTATGTGGTTTAGGAAACAGAATAAGAGAAGAATACTCTTGTATGTAAGGTAGGGATCCCAAACGTCCCGGTTTTACCGGGATAGTCCCGGATTTTGGCCCTTTTTGTTCAATTGTCCCTGTGATCCGAAAAGTTTTACCCTGGACGCTAAATGTCCCGGTATTTTAGAGTTTTATTATTAGTACTGGTTATGTTTGCATCTTAAATACACGAAATATCTCTAATTTTATTGCATTTCCATTTCTTGGCATGGACAAATGTCTTTTTTCCTCTCCACATAATCAGGTAAATATCAAAAGGGAAATATTTCGCTATTTGATTGTTATGTTGGTACCGAAGCGTACGTTACAATCAGCAGAAGTTGCGTTGTAGTTTTTACAGACGACGCGGTTTGGCTTGTTTCCCATTTTATGTGCGTGCTTCCAAGACGAATACGCGTATACTAAAGTTATTATTCGGTTTAATTTGTTTCTACTGTAACTGTGAAGTAAATTAAGATGTATAAGGGAAGGTTTATATATAGTGATTCTCTTAAAGAGCAATTTCCATTTTTGAAGTAGAGTAATACTAATAGTATTGGATCTAAAGTGTAATTTCTGCCATGGTGTGTTTAGCATTGGCCATGGAGTGTTCATGTTCAATGCAATGAAGTTAATGTTACTGTGCTAATATCTCTAGTAATTCATTATTTACGCCATTTGTAACAGGCCTTTCGGAAGAATCTAGGATCCCTAATTTAAGGGGAGTCGAAATCGGATTCTCGTGATTTTGTTTTCATGTTCATGTTATAATTGCATATGAATATTTCGAATTTCGGGAATCTCTTCGCAATGCGAATTTTGATAGTGTTTTGTCTTGGTTTATATTTGTGTTATATCCAGTGATCAAAACAAAAAACTGTATCCAAAACAAAAAACAAGCATTTCCTTTAATTTAAATTAACCTTATTAACATATAAATCTCAAAATTATTAAACATTTCTATTAAACACATTTCAAATTATCATTTATAAAATCCACAAAATATAATACAACATTTAAATTTACACTATCATTAATTTTCAAGTTAAAACCCTTCATTATGGCAGTATAATCCAGAAAATCTAGCCCGAAAAAGTTTGGTAGTCAAATCAGAACACACAGTCTTAAAATGTGACACTTAAAAAGATGTTAGAACTCGCGAAAGGTTCCAAAGTAGAAAGTAGCAAATGTCCTTTCTGCTTTTCAGATACTTAGCATTTCTGTTGACCTCGTACTTCCAGTGCATTCTGGTACTTGCTTTACCTGAAAATGCAAATAGTAGAGAAATTATATATTAATTTGTTATTCGAGTATAAAAAGCGAATCGTGCAATGTCGGGTAATCTGACTAGTAAATGTTAAATCAAAAGTAATGTTAATTAGGAGTGGGAAGGGCTAGATGGAAGATCGGTGCAGAGATTATAGAGATGATCCATAGCGTTAAAATCGCATTAAAGTGCTCTAAACCGTTGTGGATATCTTGAGGGAATCACAACAGGTGTCTGAAAAATGGCTCTGTCATAGAGTCGAAATGTAATCGCCCGCTCTAAGCAAGATAGCCTCCAACTCTCTCCCTCTCTCTCTTTTTTCTTGCTCCGTCAGCTGTGGGACATCTACCCCCCTCGGAGTTTATCCCAACACAAGCTGCTTCTGAAGGAGCCGAGTTCCCATGGGGAAGTACGAACAAAAACATCATCAAACCGGAGGTCGAACAAAACTTACACGATGTGGAAACTGGCCATTTCTACTTGGGTCATTATTGTTGCTACACTTTCGTGAGATCTTCATCTGATGTGCTACCCTGCTCTTGAACAACATATTGTTACACACTTATTCCTTCTATATAGGTAATGTAGGTACTAGGAAATATAGTAAACTTTAAGTGATAGTCAAATGTTTTAAAACTGGTTGCCATGTGATAATATGAACCAAAACATAAAAAATGAATAACGTCTCATTTGAGATAACTGTTATAATAATAAAACACATGACGGTCTGGGTGGCTCTATTGGCTAGGCACAGATGTGCTGTTTATTAGGTCGTGGGTTCATTCCCTGGGTATGCTTAAAAATGACAGCCTCTGTAGATTTGTTGAAACGTAATAGAACTTCTGCGGGGCAAAATTCCGGCATACTGGTGGCCATCATATGATCCTTACCATTGATAGGGTGCTAAAAAAGGCAAAATTATTTTACTTAATTGACGGAAATTAATCATTTCTTCCCAATAGCCGTATATAGACTAAGGTTTTTGATAGAGACAACATGAAAAATTCAACTACAGTCCATCCAGTCGCTCTAAACCATTCAGCTACCATGGCCAACGTGCCATCCTGACATTAAATTCTCCATTTAACTCGTATATTTCCCCGGTAGACCACTAGAGCCTCTCGCATCCGAGGTACACCGTTTGTGGCGACTTATCGTGAGTACTTGAGTCCCAGGCTTCATAATTTAACTCTTATTATTTTAGTTAATTGATGGAAATTAATCATTTCTTCACGCTAGCCGTGTATAGGCAAAGGTTTTTGATAGTCAACATGAAAAATTCAATGCCATGGCCGGGATTTGAAAAACGGATCTCCTTTGTGCCTCTCTAATCCATTGAGCTGCCATAGCCATTATGCTATCCTGACATTAAAATCTCAATTTGACTCGTATATTTCCCGTGTAGACCACTAGGGGCTCTCGCAACCGAGGTACACTGTTTGTGGCGACTTACTACCGCCTATATACGGCTAGTGTGAAGAAATGATTAATTTCCATCAATTAACTAAAATAAGAGTTAAATGATGAAGCCTGGGACTCAAGTACTTACGATAGTAAGTCACCACAAACGGTGTATCTCGGATACGAGAGCACCTATACTGGTCGCTCGAAATAGAAAGTGATTGACATTTCGTACGGAGAGAGAGGCGACGTTGCCACTTATTGCTACCACGTGGAGAGCGCGATATGATTACGCGTGCGAAGGTGATTCAGTTGCGACTGAAATTGGTATTTTATTATTGTTATTAATTATTTATAATGCTGTACACAAAGACAATAGTACAGCCGTGGATCTACATGAAAACACCAGAACATGCAAGAACACATAAATGTAAAGAACATCGTAACAAAAGAGGCATACCTGTGACATTTTGATGCTTATTGAAGTGGGGAAATGCCGCTTACATATTTTTTTTGCGGGAGTTTCTAATTTATACCCCAATGTCTTTCTTCTTTTAAATACTTTTCTTTCCCAATCTTAACCTCAATGCCCTTACTGATACCTACAGTACGGGAAGTCCTATCAAGCACTTAGAGAATGGAATACTAGACTCCCCTTTCAATTTCTCCTCTTCGAAGTATTCTCTCACAGAGCATATTATTTCCCGTGTATGTCCTTTAATTGGAATACCTTTACCAAACACAGTTTTATTTGGTTCTCGAGCATGTTCAGGTTTTCGCTTGTCACTATATTTAAACATAATTAAACATTCATTAAACACAATTGCAAATGATCACAACACGCGCACAGATACACGAACTCACACACAGGTAAGCCAAGGCAAGTTGCCACAAATAAAATGCTAAGTAACTGGCCAGTACAGGATCTCTAACTGTGAGGGCATTCTGTTTGTGCAGCGTTATCAGAAGAGAAATGAAAATCTAGGTATTGTATTTACTGCAGCGTTTGCGTAACTCGCTCGCCCACAAGTCATGCTAAGCACGTGTTAGAATATTGGAAACCAAGGTTTAGCATCTAACGTTGTCATGGAAACGTCTCGACTCTAATTGGTCCCTCTAATCGTTACCATGACAACCGTTATGACGTACTCATCCCCTCCCATTTATTTAGAGCGTAATTCCATTTGGTTACTGTCAATCACATTCTAGTTTGGCGACCAGAATAGTAGTCTACCGGGGAAATATACGAGTCAAATGGGGAATTTAATGTCAGTACGGCAAGTTGGCCATGGTAGCTCAATGGATTAGAGCGACTAGACGGAAACCAGGAGATCCGTGGTTTAAATCCCGGCCATGGCATTGAATTTTTCATGTTGACTATCTATCAAAGGCAAGATCCTTTATTTATACTCACCCGCATTTTTTCTAAGTATATATATTTCTCGTATACACTCGTTACTGAATCTTTGCGTAGAATAGAATACTTCATCGCTCACTTTGAGTACGTAGTGAGAAAGTAAGCTCTGAAAGCAATCAAGATAAGATTTTCGCAAGTGCATTGTCCGTTGTAACGGATAGCAACTATCATTTGGTATTCTTCAGGAGATGAACTTCTCCGTTAAAAGGCCGTTTGTACATTTTTTATTCGCTCTTCCGTGCTTCTGTTATTTATTTCCTTCGCCTCTTATCTTTCCGTTTTCTTCCGTAATCCATCTGTCGCTTTCTGTTTTCTTTATCTGCGCACTAACCAACAAGTTTATGGTGTGCTATTGCTCTGTGCTACTCTACACTCCATTTCTTCGGTGCTCGAGAAGTTTACCACTCGCTTCCTCATTGCCAGCTCCGTGGAAGTCATTTATTGGCGATCTACTGTGTCCCAGACACTTTATCTCCTCCCAACTTCCTTAAGCAAAAGCGGATATTGCGTCTTCATTGAGCACGTAGCATCGCCAACGGCACTCTACTACACTTTCAACTGTTTTTAGAAACAGGACACTGAAAAGTTTTAGAATACCGTCTTTCTAAAACACACCATTTTTAAATTTACAATCTCCAATGTTAATTCATATCGGACGATGAAAGAAATGATGTTAAAATGAGTCCAGGGGCCATAGAGCTTAGATAAACACACGTAAATCTTCCAGGATAAGGGTAAACCTCCAACGTTAAGTCATATCGGACGATGAATGTACAGGGTCCAGAGAGCTTAGAGTTAACAGACATTCATCTTCCAGGATAAGGAAAACCTCCAACGACATATCGGGCGATGAATGAAATGATGATCAAATGAGTCCAGGATACATAGAGCTTACAGTTACTGGACATTCATCTTCCAAGATAACGGAAAACGTCAAACGCTAAATCATATCGGACGATGAATGAAATGATGATCAAATAAGTACAGGCTACATAGAGCTTAGAGTTACTAGACATTCATCTTCCAAGTTAAGGGAAAACCTCCAATGTTAAGTCATATCGGACGATGAATGAATGAAATGATGTTCAAATGAGTACAGGTCCTTAGAGCTTAGAGTTACCAGACATTCATCTTTCAGGATAAAGGAAAACCGACAACGTTAAATCATATCGGACGATGAATGAAATGATGTTCAAACGAGAACAGGGTCCAGGGAGCTTAGAGTTGTTAGACATTCATCATTCAGGATAAGAGAAAACCCTCCAACGTTATGTCATATCGGGCAATGTAACAAGCGATGCTGAAATGAGTACAGGTCCATAGAGCTTAGAGTTACCAGACATTTATCTTTAAGGATAAGGGAAAAACTCCAACGTTGTCATATCGAACGATAAATGAAATTATGTTGAAATGAATACAGAATAAATAGAGCTCAGAATTACCAGCCATTTGTCTTTCAGGATAAGGGAAAAACCTCCAAAGTTACGTCGTATCGGACGATGAATGAATTCATGTTTAAATGAGTACAGGGTCCATAGAGCTTAGAGTTACCAGACGTTCATCTTTCAGGATAAAACCCTTGAAAAAGCTTATCCAGATAATTTACCCTGACGTAGATTCGAACCCGGGATCCCTTACACATGAGGCAAAGACGCTACCACCATTGCACAAAGGCGGGCAAATGAAATTTGCTTACATTTTACAGTTACGTTCTGTTTCTGAGTGTTAATTGATGTGTGGGTTTTTTCCATTTTGATACTAATTTGTTGAATATACAATTTAAATACTTTTTAAACAAAAGAATTTTAAAATGTTGATAGACCAGCCTTTTTAGAGATATAACATGATTTGTGCTACGTTCATACAGTTTTATAAGCTCATGAAGGTTTGCTTTCATAAATTTTCAGGGTTATCTGTATGAGGTTATGAATGTGTATGGAGCTAGCAAGAGCCATTTTATACCTTTTAATCTGCTTTAAAATTTTGACAAGATATTAACATTGTAAACTTGTTTAATTTAAGTAATTTAAGCTGAAATTTAAAAACCCTCTGTTTTTAGTTCCCAATTACGTTTAGGGCTTCAAAGCACCTCAGTGGACATTCCAAGAGCACCCAAACACATCTCATTCGCCGCAGTTCAAAACTCTTTCCATTTAAAAGATAATAATAGTCATTTTTTGTAAACATTAAAATGTTAGGAGGATTTTAATTGTGAGAGGTAGTTTGGAATGGAGGGATTTTCTAGAAATAAGAGACTAGATAGAGATGCAGAGGAAAGGTTAACAGTTGACACGTGCATCGCCACCTTTTCGATAATAACACGGTTCCCTCATAGCGGCCCATATGTTTCCACTGAGAGGGGAACTCCGAGAAGGAAGAGAGCCGATTGAAGCATAAAGATGTAGAACCTGGGGGGAATATCAAGAGGGCAAGTTATGAACCGTTCACCTGGTAACTATTTACTGGTAATATTACAGTAACTGTGTAAAAAAATGCTAAAATAACCACAGTAAATGATTTACATGTATTAAAATCGTGTAAAAATATGAGTTACAATCTTGTCAAGTGCAAAATGTCATCAAATGGAAAATTTGGGCGTTAATGAAAACCAGTTACTTATAGGTCAGTGTAGCTAAGGTACGAGAAATCCATTTGCATAAGCCTCAGGTTCAGATGGGAGTCGAAATTGTTAATTTTGTGAATTACTTACACATTCAGATTCTAGTTGCATATTCGTGTTTCAAATTTTCCGCTAATTTTGGTATGACTACGAGGGCTGTTCAATAAAGAATGATCACATTTTTTTTGACAACGTATCTTTACTCATCCTCATAATTTTGATGGTCCTCAAAATAGTCTCCCCTAAATGCGATGCACTTGTACCAGCGTTTCTCCCAGCCTTCAAAGACATGCTGGAAACCATTTTTGAGATTCTTCAAAATCACCTCCGCAGCCTTCACCACAGCTTCTGATGATGGATAATGCCAACCAGGAAGGCGTTTATTCAAGTTAGGGAATAGAAAAAGTCACATGGGGCTAAATCCGGACTATAGGGAGGGTGAGAGATGCACTTCACGTTGATTTTTGGAAGATACTCCGGCCACGCATTATCGTGTAGCAGCATCCATCCTGCTTCACGTAAATGTGGTCTTTTGCGTCTGCTATGGACTTGCAATGTTTTCAGGACATCCCTAGAGTATTGCCCAGTTACTGATGTGTGTGCAGGTGCAACATGCTAATAAACCATGCCGTGAATGACAAAGAATTAGATGACCATAACATTCCCAGCAGAAGCAACCACTTTTGCTTTTTGGAGGTTGGTGATGAAGGAGATTTCCACACTGAGCTTTGCTGTTTGCTCTCAGGATCAAAATGGTGTAGCAAAGTTTCATCAGCAGTGATTACGTTTGAAAGAAACTCCGGATCTTCCTCTAACATTAACTTTAACTGCATGCAGAAATACATGCGAATGTCCTTTTGTTCGGGAATCAACAGTCTTGGAACCTATGCGCACAAACACGTCTCATGTGTAATGTTTTTGTAACCAACGTGTGGGTGGCACCCAATGAAATGTTCAGTATTTCAGAAGGTGATCTTAAGGTAATTCGTCGATTCTCTCTCACAATGGCAGCAGCAGTGTTGATGTTGTCTTCCGTAAAAGCAGTAACTGGGGTACCGGGTCCAGCTTCCTTTAAATTATCTCCCCTCTTTTAACATTTTAAACTACCTTCGAGCTGTGCTGTAAGGAAGAACAAACTCTCCATAGGCCGCCTGTAACGTTGTATAGGCCTCAACTGAAGATTTTTTGAGATGAAAGCAGAATTTCAAAGCTGCATATTGCTCTTCGCGTGTTACCTCCATTGCAGCGGTAGGCGATACTGAACATGTCTGAACTTGCCTGGTTCTCACAGGTGGGAACCAGGAGTACCGACAATGAAACTACTACGGTGTTTTTGTTTAACATTAAGCTAACAGAATATAATAAGATTGAATTTTATTGTGAAAAATTATGTCCGTTACAAAATAGTAACTTTACTTCTATAAAGCAAAATTAATTTTGTTTCATCAAGGGATTGTAAATGTACGAGGGTCGGCTGATAGGTCCGGACCTCACATAGAGAGGGCGTCACTGAGCCAGTTTGACGGATAGCAACATATAGTTTAACTCTAGACTATCTAGTATTTATAGTTACAGCTCAATTGCCTGTTTAGTTTTCGAATGATGATGATGATGATGATCATCATCATCTTCAAAATGTGGGCTCTGTGACCCGTACCGTTCTCTTCAAGAGCCTACTGATCCTTCCAGCTTAGAAATGAAATGAAATGTGTGGTGTTTAACGCCCGCTTTTACTACATACGGCACTGCAGGCGATGACACTAATGATACATGAGATGATGGTGTACCGGTGGAATGAGATGGCGGGGAAAACCGGAGATCCCGGAGAAAACCCGCCCCAGCGCCGTGTTGTCCACCACCAATCTCACTTTGCGGTCGCCTGGGATGAACCCGGGCCGTCTTGATGAGAGCCAAGTGGTCTAACCACTGAGCCACGGCGGGGCCTTCCAGCGTATAGCTGGGCGTCCCACATCTCTCTTTCCGTTCGGCATATAATCTAAAACTCTTCTTCGAAGTCGTTCCGCGTCAATTCTTAAAATAGGACTGTTCCATTCAGTTTTGTTCTTTATTATTTTACTGTTAAATTAAAAATCCCAAGCTCTTCTATTTTTTCGTTTCTTACGTGCTCTATTCTTTTATAACCTGCCACGCTTCTCAAAAATCTCATCTCTGCCGATTCTAGCTGTTTGCGTGTCCATATTTCGGAACCGTATGTTATGCCATTATGTTATAAAATTTCATCTGTGTTTCCTTTCGTGTTTTCCTGCTCAGCGTTCTTATTATAGTCCCACACATTTGACTGAATCTGTTTAATTTCACCTTCATATCCTTGTTATTTGCTACTGCTACTGTGTAGATATTAACCTGTTCTATTATTTTGTTATTTATAACTATTTTTGGTCTGATGTTGTTCTTTCCTCTCAAAGCAGTTTTTGAATGATAGCATTTTAAACAAGACAAGTGTAGAGGTTTCATGAAAATGGAGGATTTGGAGAGACGAGCAGTGATTAAATACTTCCTTTTGAAAGGTTTAACGACAAAGAAATCAAGGAGGAAATGGACAGTACATTGAAAGACTCTATCCCTTCATATACAATGATTATAAGGTTGGTTGTAGAGTTTAAAATGGGACGTACGAACACTAGTGACGAGCCTAGCTCTGGAAGCCCTTTGGAAGTCACAACTCCAGAGATCATTGAAAAAAGTTAATCGTTTAGTACTGGAAGACCACAGATTACAGTTGTTTGACGTAGCAGAGGCTGTAAACATATTAAAAGAGCTCGAAGGTAATATTTTAAGTAACGTCATTTGGCTTTCACAAGGTCTGTGCAAGAGGGTGCCGCGTTTGTTGACACCTGTTTAAAAGTTGCAAGGAAAACCTTTTTCTTTTAAGAATTTGGAGCTCTTCTGTAAACATTCCAGTGAATTTTTTAGGCAGATTTTTACTAATGGTGAAAGTTGAGTACATCACTACACTCCAGAAAGTAAATCACAGTGGATTGCGCCTGGTGAACCAACACCAAAAAAGGCAAAGTCAATTTTGTCAGCTAGCAAGGTTATGGCGAGTGTTTTCTGGGATGTAGAAGGAATTATTTTTATTGGTTACTTGGAGAAGGGTAAAAGTATCACTGGTGACTACTACGCAAACTTACTACAACGTTGGAGTGATGAGGTGAAAAGAAAAATACTTCATTTGGCAAATAAAAGTACCTTGTTGCTTCACGGCAATGCTCTGGCCCATTGTTCAATCATTGCAATGGGGAAAATACTTGAGTTAAAGTTTTAATAGCTTGAACATTTACTTTATTTGCCTAATCTAGCACCCAGTGACTAATACCTGTTCCTGAACCTCAAACAATTTCTTGGGGGACAAAGATTTCTCAGCAACGAGAAGATCATTGATGTAGTGAATATCTGTTTTGAGGACCATGATAAATCGTACTTCAGTGATGGGTTTAATTAAATTAGATCACCGATATAACCAAACACCTTCCCATTTGAAACAGTTAATAATAATTCATTCATATCTAGAAATAAGTGCTTACTCTGAAATTCTTTTTGGATAAGCGAAACATCGAAGGTGTTTTTCCACTTTCAGTTGTTACGAAATACCACACGTGAATCCACCGCAGGTAATTAATTTAATTCAGCTAGATGTACCGAGGCACATAATTTGCCAACTTTCACTAACCACAGATAAGAGAACGCAGGCGGAGCAAGTTACGAAAACATTGGCGCATCGCGAAATGCAAACTATGAGCGAATTGAACGGATTTCATACCAAAAACAAGGAAACGCTCTCGTTCTTCTCAGTCGTATGTTTTCAGTCTAATCCCCTCAGGGGCCTAAAGCCCAGATGAGCGCAAAACACGGCTTTCGGTCATAAAAACTCGAGTGTGTAAAGGAATTAGCGGTTGAATCGTATTTTATTATAATAAAATAAAAGCGTAGAGGTTAACCTCACAATTACCGCCATCTGCATTTTAAAACTGTGGGAGGGGGGGGGGGTTTGGGATTCTCGACTATTTCCTATCCCACCCCGTCTCACCCCACTGCGACCGTATCACACTGGAGTGCGGAAAATTAGCGCTTTTTTTCTTTCTTCTTTTCTTGCCCCAACCCTTTTTTCATATTTCCGTAGTAGCCTTATCCCACACCCCAGAAATAGGAGTATGGGAAGGATCGAGCAAAAATAATATCCGTAGGGGATGCCAGAGTGGTAAATGTCGCTAGGGTAATTTCAAATATCCCCTTTAGGAAAGAAAAGTGTTTCAATACTCTTTGGAAATATTTGCTTTCCCAACATTGATAACATCTCTTCCTGCTAAAGTGCCGATCTCTCACGGTATACGTCGACAATAGGTCACATCAGTTAAGTTGACTGGCGTAGACTAATAAATGAACTATTTGAAGTAAGTTGTCAACTGTTTGAGGATGTAGAATTAAACTGTTAGTACTAGAAACTGTAAATATTGAACTATTATATCTGTATCGATAACTTTACTATTTACGGTAGGTTGATAAGTCCCGGACCTTATAATAATATTTTTCCCTCGTTTCTCAACATAATCTCCAGAAAGTGTCACACCACGTGCGTTTAACTAGAATTTTCCCGTTGAGTTCTGCAACTGTTTTAATCACGAAAGAACATCTTCTTACGTGAAAGACGGCGCAGTTCGGCCACCTGCTATATACCTATATGTATATGCTCCAATCTGAAGCGTAGATAGTAGCAGTACTGAGTTCAAATTTTGGTCATGGTGAGTTATTTGGATAACGTTTTTTTTTTCGGGATTTCCCTTTCCTGAAACACCAATGTCTGGTAACTAAAGTCTATAAACCCTGGTCTAATTTAAACATAACTTCATTCATCGACCGATATGACTGAACGTTGGAGGTTTTCCCTTATCCTGAAAGATGAATGTATGCTAACTCTAAGCGCTATGGATTCTGGGCTCATTTGAAAATCATTTCATTCATCGTCTGATATGACTTAACGTTGGAGGTTTTCCCTTATCCTGAAAGATGAATGTATGCTAACCCTAAACTCTGTGGATTCTGGGCTCATTTGAACATCATTTTATTCATCGTCCGATATGACTTAACGTTGAGGATGTAAAGTAAAAAAAAAGGATCACGACACACGTTTCATATTACAAAAAGGTTCTTATTTTAATCGAACGTTAGGGTCATTTTTTGAGAAAACTGAGTAGCTAAGTGTGGTTGCATTATTCTGAAAATCGCGTCGTATGCTGAATTTGAATACAAAGTTTCTTTTAAACCCACTTCTTCCTTTTCAGTTATATTCGCAGACAAACGCACCCACACTCACATGCGCAATTTTTTCTAAAAGTACGTTTTGGGTTTCACCTTTCCGGTGAAATCTTGGCATCAAATTTTTGGGTCCGATATTTATCTTTGCCAATCTTACTACATAAAAATGTACAGTTCGTTAATATACACAATTTGTGTAAAAGAGGTAGCACTTTATGAAGAATCTGGTGACCTTTTAGAGACATGTTTCTCAAATGGGTAGTAATTATTCATTTTTTTATGTCTTGGCATTACAAAGAGTCGGGAGTTTCAAATTCATCACATAGAAACGGGGTTTAAACATTTGACTATCACTTAAATCTGCTGTATTCTCTTGTACAATAAGATAGTGTTTAATCACATTTCTTTTGACAACGTACCTTTACTCATCCTCATAATTTTGATGGTCTTTCTCAAAATAGTCTCTCCTGAATGCTATGCACTTGCCCCAGCGTTTCTGTCAGTCTTCAAAGACATGCTGGAAGCCATTTTTGAGAGATCCTTCAAAACCGCCTCCGCAGCCTTCACCACTGCTTTTGATGATGGATAATGCCTCCCACGAAGGCGTTTCTTCAAGTTAGGGAATATAAACATGTCACATGGGGTTAAATACAGACAGAAGGGAGAGTGAGGTATGCACTTCACGTTGAGTTATGCAAGATACTCAGCAACAACGTTGGCAATATGCGGCCGCGCATTATCGTGGTGCAGCATCCAGCCAGCTTCACGGAAATGTGTGTTTTGCGCCTAATAATGGACCTGCAATATTTCCAGGACATCCCTTTAGTATTGTCCAGTTACTGATGTGTTTGATGTACTGATTGATGTGTCTGATAAACCATTCCATGAATATCAAAGAATGAGATGATCATAACTTTCCCAACAGAAGCAACCAGTTTTGCATTTTGGGGGTTGGTGATGGAGATTTCTACACTGAGCTTTGCTGTTTAGTCAAGTTTCATCAGCAGTGATTACGTTTGAAAGAAACTCCGGATCTTCCTCTAACATCAACTTTAACTGCATGCAGACCTGCACGCGAATGTACTTTTGTTTGGGAATCAACATTCTTGGAACCCATCGCGCACAAACACGACTCATGTGTAATGTTTCTGTCACCAACGTGTGGGTGGCACCCATCAGTATTTCAGAAAGTGATCTTACGGTAATTCGTCGATCCTCTCTCACAATGGCAGCAGCAGTAACTGGAGCACGTGGTCCACTTTCCTTTGAAATTTTCTCCCTTCTTTAAACATTTTAAACCACCTTGGAGCTGTGCTGTAGGGAAGAACAGACTCTCCATTGGTATCCTGTAACATTGTATAGGCCTAAACTGAAGATTTGTGGGGACGAAAGCAGAATTTCAAAGCCACATATTGTTTCTCGCGTGTAACCTCCATTGTAACGGTAGGCGATACTGAAAATGTTTGAACTGCCAGGTTCTCACAGGCGGGAACCAGGAGTACCAACAATGAAACTACTACAGCGTGTTTGTTTCGCATTAAGCTAACAAGAGTATAATAAGATTGAATTAAGTGCTACAAAAATTATGACCATTCTTTATTGAACTGCCCTCGTAGATAGAGGATTGGGTGTTGGTAAGAAAAGTTTGTGAGAGAGTAGAGAAGATCGTGTAACTAAAACACTTTTTGTACAGTTTTGGTGTTGGGAGGGTGTTCGTTTGACACCCTGTATGTTTTTGTTTGTTTTAGCTGGGACGGTTCTCCAAGGCAAGCAGCTAAGTAGCATAATGGTTTCTGTTCTACTTGCTGCACAAGTTGAGCTCGGGCACAATGAGCTTCTTCTTAATTTCAAAGTTGAGAAATGACATGGTTTAGTATTCTGGCCGTATGAAACTGCTAAACGAGCAAAGTTGTACGCACAAAGCTCCGTCTGCAATGAATAGCGACGCATAAAACACGTCTTATTACAGAGTGTCAACGGACAAGTTACATTCCACAGACGTGGTGGCGGTGGTTGGCGTATTTGCATGGCTTAAAGGCTATCTAATGAGGCTTGTCTCGAGAAAAACGCTACCCGCATGTTTACGGACGTCTAGAGGACATCGCCACTGTCCTGCAATGCTGCATTCACACTGAACCTTTGATCTGCTAATATCGACCAAATTTATCGCGTCTTTGAGGCACTATACTGCAAAACACACGCAAATATAAATCTATCTTTTTCACAAAACGTTTCCATTTTACCTATCCGTACACAGTAGGTCGATAAGGCATGCATTCCAAGCCCGTCTCTGTAACGTGGTGATAATGTGTCTTTTTGAAATTCAAGAGGTCCTGAGTTCGAACCTCTTTGAAGAGGGAGTGAAAATCCCTTTGTGTCAAACGGTTGCAATGATAATTTGCATTTGCACAGTAAACCTAAAACGGGTCTCTTATATGCCGGAAACTGGAAAAATTGAACATAAATTTCACAACGGGAACCGTTTCCGTAAATAACCCGATTAAAATGGATTACTTTATGTGTAATGGATTACTAAGTGGTACATACTTTAAAAATGCAATAATTTTGAGGACGACTGTACTTGTATCGAAGTTCCATGAGCCATAAAATTATAAACTGTAATACATCGAGGAAAAGGAAAAACAAATATTAATTCTTTCAACTCTATTCCAACACACACGGTAAGTGTACAACTGTCTTGCAATTTGTTCATTCTCAGTTTGGTTGTTAAACATGATCAAGCACGAGTGGAAGACAACTTGAACTTAGGTGATTTTTAAAAACATATTTTGAATGTACACAAATTATGTAAAATGAGTTCTAAACATCATACATTATCACTGGAGGGAAACATTAGGGTTACTGACGAATACGAAAAGAACAAACGCCCAGCTAAAGAATTAACTGTACTGTTTTAAGTAGGGAAAACTCACATTTATGAGATTTTTAAAAAATAAAAATTAAATGGAACAGCAGGGCAAATGAAACACATCACAAACTCTACTGAGCATTGTTATATTTGTAGCAAAAAAGAACTTCGCCTATCTTAAGAAAAATGATGTAGATTTTTCTTATTGGTTGAATTAGTTGAAGTTGAAATCGATTTCACGAAACATTGTTTGCGTCGTCAGTCAAAGAAAACTACAAGAGAAAACGAATTCGTCGTTAAGGAAGTTACTTTTTATTGTTTTTTTTTTTTCAGTATTACCAAAATCTAAAACGAAACAAACTTAAGAACAGAATCACCTGCTGGTATTTCATTACGCGATGTTTATTTTTTAAAATAAATATATTTTTCCAAACCATTAAATCTATCGGGACATACAATTGTTATAATAATTTAACTTCAGGATTTATATTATGGATAAATTACCAAAAATGATCTGCTATGGCCGATTTATGTGTTTGTTTATACTTATTGTTACGAAAATGTTCTTTCGTTCTAGTTTGCAAGTTACGTTTTGTCCTACCAATGCAAACCCGATCACAATCTAAACAATCAAATTGATAAATACCAGATATTTTATTATTAGCAATTTTATCTTTTCTTGAGAAATGTAGTAAATTTTCAATACTGTTTTTATTTTGAGGAACCAAAGTTATACCAAACTCTTTAAAAAATGAAATTGTTTATTAAGCCAAGTATGGTAAGTAATTTTTAAAAAAAAATTATAATCGTATTTTATTATTTTAAGGGTGGAAGTACCATTAACAGTTTTTTATACTTAAATATTTCAATCTTCTTTTGTATAAATTATTTATTAAAACTATTAATTAAAGCAGTATTAATATGTTTATATTCTTTATTAAATTCTTCTTTATTCAGGGATATATTTATTCATCTATAAATCAAATTATTAAAACAGCAAATTTATGTGGAAAAGGGTTATAACTTCTATGTTTAAGTAGTTATCGATATGAGTGGATTTCCTATCAATACCAAAATCCAATTTACTATTATTTCTTATTATATTCAAATTCAAAAAGGAATAAAAACATCAATTTCAGTTTCTAATGTGAATTTTTTAGCCTTATCTTGTAAATTTAGTAATTTTAAAGCATCATTTATTTATCAGGAACAATAGAAAAATTATCATCAACATATATATATATATATATATATATATATATATATATATATATATATATATATATATATATACCAGGCTTTAAAAATCAAATGGAATGCTTTAGTGACATGCATTTCGAAAAAGCTCATAAAAAGATCAGCAAGAAAAAGTGAAAGAGGATTAGCCATTGCTAAGCCAGAAGTTTGTTGAATAAATTCACCATTAAAAGTGAAAAAATGTTGATCCAAACAAAGAGTATCGTGGCTGTTCAAGTGGTTTGTAAGTGCGCGCGCTAAATGAATTCCTTTTCTGGACTATAGCCTCAGACACAAACTTTAGAGACAGCCATATTAGAAAGAGCAATATTTTTAATGCAGCAGCAGATTTAACGGTGTCTATAAGGCCATAGGAAAAAGGACTTCGAATATAGAAGGCAGGAGAAACAAATGACTACGGCGCCGGAAGCTAAGTAAGTATGACCTTTTGAAAATTTTACGAGAGCAAGGTAAAATTAATCATTCTTGGCGCTCGCAGGTAAAATGTATGGTAACGAAGCTTATATATGTTACGTAGCCCAGGTTCCCAGGGTTCGAATTAACAAGACCGATGGGGGATTTCTCCCTCTCGTTAAACAATTTCGCTCACTCGTAAATTAAAAATTCCTTCCCTACCACTAACCTGCTCTTTCACTTAATATCACAGTGTGTTAATAAAATATAATCCTATCAGACTGTCGCTTAAGGCAAATTCTTCTTCTATCTTCTTATTTTTAATGAACACTAAGTTTTTACGGAGTCAGCTCAGGCTGTAATGTGTTTTGTTTGTTTATCATATCGGAGGATCATGTCAGCTCCGGGTCCGCATCTATATATCTCAACCTAGTTTAATCCTACTCTAGACATCTGGGCGGGAAGAGTGACAGAGATAGAGATATTGGGAGAGAAAACTGTTAAACTGTTGATTGGTTTAGCGAAGTTAATGGGCGTTTTATTTCATTTGATGGCATACGTTAAACCCCTCCTTTAAGTAGAGTACTGTAAGTAGTTTTCTGATCACTGCTCTGTGCGAGCTAATTTCGGAGAGAGAAAAGTATTAAAATATTTCTATGCTTATAAACGTCACAATTTATCTTTCTACTTCACATACCGAAATGAAACACAATCGAGGAAAGTCTTTAAAAAGTGGTGAGGGGCGAATGATCGCGCATTGTTTTGCGGTGCTTAAAGAAAGAAACCTGGAATCGTCTATAAAAACATTTAGAAAGAAACTGGTGATATCCTTGGTGATCTCCAATTTGACCAATCTAAGAACAATTGCCATAGTTACGACATCCAAAACCTTATTAACAAATTACTAAAATATTTTACACGCGAATATTATAGTTAAAGCATTTGTCTTTCATTTTCATACGTGATTTAAACAAACGCTGCTCGGTACGTAACATAAATGATTAATGCGCACGCGTGATGAATCAGTAACAGATGAGCCTCTCTGTTGTCACACTCTCCTTGGCGCCAAAATGAGAAAACCCCACTTCATGCTGACTTACGCCCATAGAGCGCTCCCATCTCATTATTTCTTCTCAAAAGTGTGACATACAAAAACGCCTCTGTACGTTCAGTTAGGAATCCTCTGCACTTGTAACTCTATCCAAAACATGCTGAATGGGAAAGGTCATGTAAACGTAACACATTAAATGTAAAGGGGATGTTAATTTTGACGAATTGTTTGTATGATGTTGGACGGTTTGTTTATTATTCGATATTTTAAATCATTTAAACAAGGGGAAACACAGGTGCAATAATTTGGATGCTGTACGCAGTATTTCAGCACGGTCGGTATAAAAGGCGATTAAAACCGTTTATCCTTTTTTGCTTTAATTGCACTTATTTACGTAGCACTGTGAAGGCTTGTTATCTGTACACAAAAGAAACAAGTGAAAGCCTGCAGGTGAAACAAAATAAAGCATTTCTGTACACGCAATCAACAGCTAGAGTGCAGTACCAAATCCGAATGACGCCGAAGGTAAAGCTTGCCAGGGATCAACGGTAATGGCATCCGGAGCCTATGTGAATATATAAAGAGCTTTTAAAAGGTTAACCTCTCGCTTGTTTGTAATGGAGAGAGCTGTCTTTTGTAATTTCTACATTGGAACGCTGTTGCAGTGTTTTACATTGGAAAATTACATTGCAAATTTCACCGCCTGAAAAATATACTCTACTTGGATTAGATAACAGCTGTTTACTTGCTTCACCAGTCACCTAGGCCCAAGTTCTGGGTTCGATGTCCGATCATTGCATATATTCATTTTTCCGTGGGTTTCCGTAGTTGACATAGAATGGTCTGTCTTCTATTATGGCACTCCCCTCTTCCACTTGCTCTGTTTTACCTTCCTTTCGTGTTACAGGATGATTCCTTGGTACATACGAGGGCTGTTCAATAAATAATGATCACAATTTTTCTTGACAACATACCTTTACTCATCCTCATAATTTTGATGATCCTTCTCAAAATAGCCTCCCCTGAATGCGATGTGCTTGTCCCAGCGTTTCTGCCAGTCTTCAAAGAGATGCTGGAAACCATTTTTGAGAGGTCCTTCAAAATCACCTCCGCAGCCTTCACCACTGCTTCTGATGATGGATAATGCCTCCCACGAAGGCGTTTCTTCAAGTTAGGGAATAGCAAAAAGTCACATGGGGCTAAATCCGCACTATAGGGAGGGTGAGGGATGTACTTCACGTTGATTTTTGCAAGATGTTCAGCAACAACATTGGCAATATGCGGCCGAGCATTATCGTGGTGCAGCATCCAGCCTGTTTCACGGAAATGTGGTCTTTTGCGCCTGATATGGAATTCCAATGTTTTCAGGACACCGCTGCAGTATTGTCCAGTTACTGATGTGTGTGCAGGTACAACATGCTGATAAACCATTCCGTGAATATCAAAGAAAGAGATGACCATAACTTTCCCAGCAGAAGCAGTCACTTTTGTTTTTTTAGGGGGTTGGTGATGAAGGAGATTTCCATGCTGAGTTTGCTCTCAGGATCAAAATAATGTATCCAAGTTTCATCAGCAGTGATTACCTTTGAAAGAAACTCCGGATCTTCCTCTAACATCAACTTTAAGTGCCTGTTACCTTCATTGCAGTGGTAGGCGATACTGAGCATGTCTGAACTTACCTGGTTCTCACAGGCGGGAACCAGGAGTACCAACAATGAAACTATTACGACGTGTTTGTTTCAAATTAAGCTAACAGAATATAGAAAGATTTAATTTTAGTGCGAAAAATTAGGACCGTTAAAAATTATGTTCATTATTTATTGAACCTCCCTCGTACGTTACCCTGTGGACAATCTTGCTGTATTCCGTAAATACTTAGTGGAGAATGTAAAATTGGGTTAGTTGTATTATACATGCATTACTTCTGTTCCTGAACGTAGCACAGGGAAACCCACCTGTGTAGCGTAGATGGTAACGTGCCTGCCTCACCTTCAGGAGGTCCCGAGTTCGAATTTCGGTCAGCGTGAGTTATCTGGATAAGTTTTTCCCTTATCCTGAAAGACGAATTTCGGGTAACTCTAAGCTGTATAGATCCATTTCACTCAAAATTTGATATGACTTAACGTTGGAGGTAAATAATACTAATACTACTACGACTACTACTACTAATAATAATCATAATAATCATAATAATAATCATAATAATAAAACAAGAGTAGGAATAGAAACAAGAAGGTGGATACGCCAGACGGAGCTACAACTGGGATTCCCAGCAGTCACATGGGAGGAGGCAAGCGAATCTAAGCAAGGGCGGGCATTATTTCAAAGTTTCCTCGGTGCCCACCCCCTTTTTGCTCGCGTGTTTAAAGGGTTGTGGTAGCTTCCATTTTATTAAATGTTACTTTAGGACCCCTGCATATTTCACTGTTAGTCTGACAGCCATGTGTTTCCCAGGTGACACTAAATTTAATCATTTAGCATTCCAAGACTGGAAACGTAAGGGAAACGCCTGCTGAAAATTACGCCTTAAACTTGTTACATCTAAGTGAGTGTAATACGATTCTCTGTTCACTAAACTGGAAAGAAAGGTACGCCTAAGATACACGAAATAATTTGCAAATACGCTGCTAAGATTACTGGGTTCAACGTTTCTACGAAAATAGCATTTCCTTATCTCATATTTCACGAAAACCAGAACTATAATATTTATTTTAACTCATAATTTTCTAACATTTTCTCCAACTTCAGCTCAAGAATCTGATACGCTAAATTTTTACCGGTGTCTGTACTCATTCGCCAACAAATATTCTTAGAAAACTCTTATGGCCGATTTCATCAACAGATGTTAAGACTTAACAAGAGTTTATAAATAGTTAAAAGAAAAATTGCATTTCACTATCAAGTCTTAGCTTAAAACTCGTGTTAAATATCTTGTTAAACTAACAAGTCAAATTTCTGATGTTAAGTCCTTAACAATTGTAAATGTCAAGATGGCGGGCATGAACTCAGTTGTTGATGTCGATTTCCTATGTTTAAGCCCGTCTAAATGGCATTCGTAATAGAGTACGACCTATGAGGAGAAATTATTTTGAGGAGCTATCCGAAGAAAACTTTCTACAGAGGTATAGACTGTCGAAACAAGTTGCTATGAAGCTTTCTGAGGAAGTACAAGAGAGGTTAGAACTTGCATCGAAAGGAATATGCTGATCTCGTCTTTGTTTCAAGTATCAATAACTTTGTATCTTATAATTCACTTAATTATATGGATAAGACACTGTCAAACTGCCCGCCTTGGTTGCGTAGTTGTAGCATGTCTGCCTCACGTTCAAGCGGTCCCGAGTTCGAATCTCGGTCAGGATGAGTTACCTGGATAGGTTATTCCGGGGTTTTCCCTTATCCTGTAAGATGAATGTTGGGTAACTCCAAGCTGCATGGACCCCGGACTCATTTGAGCTTCATTTCATCCATTCCATTCATCGTCCGATATGACTTAACATTGCAGGATGTAAATTACACACACAAAAAAAAACGGAAACTTGAAACGTTCAAGTCACTTGTACTTCTTCGCCACTCGTTTTAAATTTACGTAATACTGAGTTAGAACATACATCGAAAGGAATATACCGTTCTCGCCCTTTGCTTCAACTGTTAATTGCGTTGCGAGTTTATAATTCACTGAATTATGTGGAAAATACACTGTCCACCTCCCGTCTTGAAACGTTCAAGTCACTCGTCACTTGTCCTTCTTCGCTCCTCGTTTTAAATTTACGTAATAGTGTGTTAGAATATGCATCGAAAGGAATATACCGATCTCGCCCTTTGCTTCAACTGTTAATTGCGTTACGAGTTTATAATTCACTGAATTATGTGGAAAATACACTGTCCACCTCCCGTCTTGAAACGTTCAAGTCACTCGTCACTTGTCCTTCTTCGCTCCTCGTTTTAAATTTACGTAATAGTGTGTTAGAATATGCATCGAAAGGAATATGCCGATCTCGCTTTTGCTTCAAGTATTAATAACTTTGCGATTTTATAATTCTCTGAATTATGTGGATAATAAACTGTCTACCTCCCGTCTTGAAACCTTCCAGTCAACTGTCCTGTGCACCTCGTTTAAATTTACGTAATACTGACGAAGTTGTTTGGTGCTTGTAGTCGTGACACATGGTTTTGAATTAAATTCGTTTCCAATATTTCCCCACGTGACATCTTTCTCTTTTATATTTACCACATCCGTCTTCCTATTTTCCACGATATCCTTACACTTCGTCACCAATTCAATTAACAATTCTTTCTCCATCGATGAGAAATATGTCTCACGGCTTTTGTTTAGATTTTGTTCACCCGCCATTGTTTCAGCTGTGTGCAGACGAAAATGGAAACAAAAGTGCATCGCAGTACGGTCAGAAAATAATACGACTCATCCATAGCCTTCTATAACTGTAATATTTACAAGTTTCTTGGCGTTAGCACGTGTTTGTTAACATTTTCAGAAAACAGGCTGGTGAAGTGCAAGAAATTTAACAACTTTGTTAGCGCGGTGACAATTGTTGCGTGATATTTGTTAACGCCGATTTTAGAATCTGTTGGTGAAATTTGGCATTAATATTTCTATCTACGTAAACTGTATGACCCTACCTAACCAAACCTTGTCCTACACAAGGCTAATGTGAAAGAACAATTATAAGTCAGTTGCAAAATAGTGCTTATTCTCACGTTGCCATGGTATAGATGCTGTCTTATAAGTAATGCCATTTTTAAGAAACAAAATTACTTGAAATGTGTTCTGCAAGGCAAATAACTAACTTTCAAAGTATAGACCATTAGATTCTATGGTCTTGAGCCATCGTTCCGCGAGGTTTATTATCCCTCTATATGGCAGTATGTGGTTTTTGATGCGAAGAATTCTGTGACACCCACTTGCATGCTTTAATGTTTTCAAAATTTCTTCCGCGTAGGAAATGTGCCATGGATCGATGGTGCGAGATCAGGACTGTATGCTAGGTGTGGTAGCAGTTCAATTCCTCCCAGTTCCTGAACTTTTTCCATGGTGTTCGTGCAGTATGGGCTGTTGCATTGTCGTGTTGCAGTAGAACTCTATGGTTAACTGATGCTAAGTATCTCCGTCTCAAAGTGTCATGAACTCGTTCCAGTTGTTGATGATATGGATCTACATCCATCGCCCGCACGTTAGGAACCTACTCCCAGTGAATCACACCTTCAAAATTTCACCAGACATACACTATTACTTTGGGACCGAAGTAATTCTTTTAACGATGACTTTGGCAGGTTGGCGGGGATCAAACCACTGTTTCGAGGCACCAGGATATCGGTAATATAACAATTTTTCATCACAAGTGACAGTTCTCCAGACAAATTTATCATCCATGGTATTACGGATAAGCTGACAAAACTACGTTCAACCTGTTGAGGTGTCACTTCATGAGATACAGATCTACAGCTTCATATATTTTCCAAGGTCTTAATGTGGCGATGCATGATATCTTTTGATGCACCAAGTACTTCTGAAGGCCTACGGGTACTTTTTTGCGGATTTTGTCGCAAAACTTGACGTGTATCCTCAATTTTGCATAGTTTTGGTCTTCCAGAACGTGCTAAGTGTTTAGTGACTTCGTCTCTATTGTTGAAACTTTGGAACCATCGCTGTGCCACACGCTCACTAACGACACCTCCTCCTTCCATTACACATATTCTTCGAGCTTCGGCAATGGATTTATGATCTTGTTTCTAGTATGTTTTAGATATACTTTGTACAACGAGGTCCCAAAAAGTTCAAAGAACACGGTCTCTACCAACCCGGAAACGATGGAAAGCTCCGGGGCTCTTTCCTTGCGGCAATACCTTGAGCGTAAAAAGCCTCCTCCCATTCAAGACTGATGGAAGTGGATACGCCACTTACGCGCGTCAACCCCGGAGGGAAGACTACCGAAAACCTCGGTGGTGCCGCCTGGTGATCTAGCACACCTTCTACCAATTCTGCAGACTAGTACCCGGGACTTCTTAGGGAACCCTCTACCCTCTCCGGGTGGTCGAGGCCTGTCTGGAGGTACCCGATATCCCGTGGGTGTCATGAAGACCTGTTTGGTGTAAAAATAATAAATGAACTATCACAGCGGCTGCAACAATAAAAGATAAGACGAAATGAAAAGTGAAAAAACGATTTAAAGTTGCATTATCAACTGCGAGTCTAACCCAATCCGAACAACTCCCATTCAGCGAAGGGCTTGAATGTTCGACCCGAGGTTCCCCTCATAACGTCAGAGGTACAACGAGTGCTAAGGGTCCTCAGCGCCCGCACCACGGCAGCTGAAGGGAACGCATTCCCTCCCCTAAGTTCAAACTTTATCTCCATTTTGTGACTGTTTATTAACAACTGAAGACTGATACATGCACGCAATGTACCCAACAATAGCCATGGCATCCTGGAAGTAACCTTGCCAACCGCCCCCCCCCCCCAGAAAAAGCACAATTCAGTTTCTAAAACACCAAAATCAAAAAACCGTCTGTACTTATAAGACAACCTAATAACTGTCTGTTCTTACTTATGTAATAAAGTTGTGAAAGGGATGTGAAGGCAGGAGTAGATAACGTTATTCAGAAGGCATAAAGCAAGTAGATGTGCAGTGTTTATCTAGATTTAGTGGCACTGTCAGGAACCATACATGAAGAGCCGGAATCATGCACAGAGACTGCGGTAGAAGGAAGCAGATGGCGGACATGTCCTCGAGGAAAACGTAGTTTACGTAGTGTGACAGCAAGTTTGCAGAGTTAGTCAGACTCGAGTTATACGGAAGTTTCAATCAAATAAGATTACGCTCTGCAAAGCCAAGTTTGTGCCGCGGTCACCTCACTTAAACCACGTAGTACCAACCAAAACTTCCTTTATCACACTACTCTGTATTCATACAGTACTGTGTGAAAACCCTTCTTCAAATTTGACTTACTCCGTCGGGATGTCTGTGGAGAGGTCGTCGGTTCAGATACTGTGGACGACTTTCCTGACTCTTGGGCTTTCGTAGCCGTACTACGGTTTACTAGACGAATTCTGTGAAGAGTAATTAATGTCCCGTCCCTCTACAGGCTGAACATAAAGTTTCGATCCATTTTTGAGGCAACGTAATATTAGATTCAAACAAATACAGGTATTACAAACCATATGACATGGTAACACATAATCCAAGAACGTGTTTTCTTAGTCTCATTCGAAATGACCACCTTGCACTTCCATACAGGTTTTCTAGCGATGCACTGCTGCCTCAAACACTTTGTTCAGCATTGCAGGTGGGATGTTGCGCACTGCCTGCCTGATACGCTCCTTAAGAATGGCAATGAACGGGACTTTGTAGACTTTTAATGTACAAGTACACCCGAACAATCAGTGCAAAATGAGGAGGGACTCCATCCTGTTGGAAAACCACAGTTCCCAAAAATGCCATCCTTTTGCAATTGTGGTTGAAGGAACAGTTGTAGCATATCAAGGTACGAAATGCCTGTCACTGTTTGTTCTCCGAAGAAGAATGGCCCATACACCTTCGATTTTGACAATATTTTGTGCGAAAATTTGCATTATCGCAAGGTGTGTGCGAGGTGGGTCTCCAAAATGCTCACCGAAGACCATAACCGGCAACGTGTTGAAGCGGCCCACCGATTCCTGGAGCACTATGCTGAACAGGGCGAGGAATTGTTGGGTTCAGCTGTCACTGACGATGAAACCTGGGTGCACTACACAGCACTAGCAACTAAAGAACGTTCTCGTCAGTGGCGGCATTCGAATTCACCGAAGCCACGAAAGTTCAGATATTTTCTGCTGGCAAAGTAATGGCAAGTGTGTTCTGGGACAGAAAAGGTGTATTGTTGTGCGAGTTCATGCCTACCGACACAACAATAAACGCCACTAGCTACTGTGAGACTTTAAAAGATTGAGACGTGCCAATCAAAATCGAAGGAGGGGAATGCTGACGAAGGGACTGACTTTTCATCACGACAACGCTCGTCCCCATACTGCACCTGCAACGGCTTATCTCCTGGCCCAGTTCTGATGGGACATCCTCGCCCATCCCCAGTACAGTCCAGACTTAGCACCTAGTGATTATCATCTGTTTCCTGAGTTGAATGAACACCTGGGTGGAAGATATTTCCAGACCGACGATGATTTGAAAAGCGAGGTGGTGCAACTTGGCGGGAGAGTGCTATGACAAGGGTATACAAAAACTGCCACAGCGCATGCAAAAGTACATCGATCGTAATGCAGATTACGTTGAAAAATAGCTGTAAGTTCCGCCTTTCCATCATTGTAACAATCATTGACAGTAAAAATGTTTTCTATATTAAATATAATTGGAGACCTTATTTCAGGGACACCCCTCGTAGCATGAAGTTAAAGTTACATTTTCAATAAAAGTATCGATAGTGTATTGAAGTGTTAGAATACTTCGATACTACGAGTATCGACGGCATCTAAGTCGCAGTCCTTCAGTGCATTATAGAGCAAGCCGGAGACAAGAAGCAGGGCTTGTATTCGATCGCTAGCTTCTTTCCGGATAGACGGTTTCAAGAGCCCACTCTAATTGGCTACCTCGGCTGAATAATAGATGGCAGTCAACAACTACTGATGCATTCTGTAACCTTTGGCTGTCATGGCTGCCTTGTGAGGCATGCAACTTTAATTCAGCGGAGCGTTACCGACTGCAGCCTTGCGGTCTGTGTGTCGCTTTCTAGACAACTTCGCTTCACATCTGATTAACCCGAACTAGTTCTGTGTAACTCACAAAGTATCTAACAATCGAGCTTTTTCTCTTTTCGATTTGTTCTGATTCAAAATCCCCTAAGTTTATTGTATTGCATAAAACCAGTTCTCTTCGAAGTTACTTTCTTCAAAGTAATCAAACTGTACTACCAAAAAGCGAGAAAGAAAGAAAATCTCACAAGAGTTTCTCTACTCTTATACAAACACTTATTCCTCTATCTACTTCAAGTCAAACCGGAGCTGTCCTTGGTTTGTAGTAGATGTAAACAAACTCGGGGAAAATGTATTACTCCATCGGCGAATTTGATTGGAGGAAATATTTGCACTATTTTATTCCAACGTAGCAAATATGTAATGCAGCAATCCAATAGAATGTATTCCCGGGCTTGTGGGCCGCGATGCAGAGCATGAAAATTCTCCTGACGTTTCGCTCATACCTCCGACGAGCATTTTCAGGGGATTCTAGCTAGGTACTTGCTGAAATCAAGCTAGAATACTTTGAAGATGCTCATAACCTCTATGTATCCTGTATTCATTTCATTACCATTTCATTTATCGTCCAATATGACCTATCGTTGGAGGTTTTTCCTTACCCAAAAATATGAATGTTAGGTAACTCTAAGCCCTATGGACCCGGTACTCATTTGAACATCATTTTGTTCATTGTCCGTTATGACTTAGCTTTGGAGGATTTCCCTTATTCTGAAATATGAATGTCTGATAACACTAAGCTCTGTGCACCCTGTAATCATTTGAAAAGCATTTCATTCATCATCCAATATTACTTAACGTTGAAGCGTTTCCCTTATTCTGAAAGATGAAAATCTGGTAACTCTATGCTCTATGGACCATTGACTCCTTTGAACAGTATTTCATCCATCGTTCGATATGACTTAACGTTGGAGATTTTCCCTTATCCTGAAAGATTAATGTTGGGTAACCCTAAGCTCTATGGACCCTGTATTCATTTGAACATCATTTCATTCATCGTCCGATATGACTTAACGTTGGAGGTTCTCCTTTATTGTGAAAGATATACGAGCTCTGTTCAATAAAGAATGGTCACAATTTTTTTTTTATCAACGTACCTTTACTCATCCTCATAATTTTGATGGTACTTCTCAAAATAGCCTCCCCTGAATGAGATGCACTTGTCCCAGCGTTTCTGCCAGTCTTCAAAACCATGCTGGAAACCATTTTTTGAGAGATCCTTCAAAATCGCCTCCGCAGCCTTCACCACTGCTTCTGATGATGGATAATGCCTCCCACGAAGGCGTTTCTTCAAGTTAGGGATAGAAAAAAATCACATGGGGTTAAATCCGGACTATAGGGAGCGTGAGGGATGCACTTCACGGTGATTTTTGCAAGATATTCAGCAACAACATTGGAAATATGCGGCCGCACATCCAGCCTGCTTCACGGAAATGTAGTCTTTTGCGTCTAATATGGACTTTCAATGTTTTTAGGACATCGCTGCAGTATTGTCCAGTTACTGATGCGTGTGCAGGTACAACATGCTGATAAACCATTCCATGGATATCAAAAAATGAGATGACCATAACTTTCTAAGCAGAAGCAACATCTTTTGCTTTTTCTGGGGTTGGTGATGAAGGCGATTTCCACACTGAGCGTTGCTGTTTGTTCTCAGGATCAAAATGATGAAGCCAAGTTTCATCAGCAGTGATTACACTTGAAAGAAACTCCATATCTTCCTCTAACATAAACTTTAACTGCATGTTACCTCCATTGCAGCGGTAGGCGATACTGAACATGTCTTAACTTGTCTGGTTCTCACAGGCTGGAATTAGGAGTACCAACAATGAAACTACTACGGCGTGTTTGTTTCACATTAAGCTAACAGAATATAAAGAGACTGAATGTTAGTGCGAAAAATTATGACTATAAAACAAATTAATTATCATTATTTATTGAACAGCCCTCGTAGGTCTAAGCTCTGCAGACCCTGTACTCATTTGAGTATCACTTCATCATCGTGCGATATAACTTAACGTTGGAGGACTTGACAAATGCAATAATAGTAGATAGTTACACAAAAGTTGTCTATAATCAAGAGGAGTTCTGAGGTAATTCCCTGAAAATTCACACTATACATTATACTTGTTATCGAAAAGTGCTACAATTGTTGCACTTAAATGGAAGGCATGAGGCATTTAAAAAAATTTGATAAGTGTTTCTATTTGAGAGGTAGAGATAACTCCACGTGGTCAGGACTTGTGAATGGGGAAATGGTCCAGACTACAGACAGACAGGAGAGTTGCGTCACGACGCCGGTATGTCGGCATGTCTATTTCTGGAAGTCAGGGCACTTCCTAGCGGCGAATATTCATCCGCTGCAGTCATCTGATTGTATTTTATTTTAAACACTGTTTTTGAAAGGCGGTAGTCATTCACTGGATGTGAAAGTTGACGTCCTCCACAGGCGTGCTGCAGGCTGTCCACGCTGATGATGTGTTCATTTATTTGAGCCTTAGGCGTCCCTGTTTTGTTTCCCTTGCGATCTTTATATATTCAGGTTACTAGGGCTGTACAAACCGGGCAGTACGCGTCGAAAAGCCCACCAGAGCCACTGTAATCTTGCAAAAATTGACTTTTGTATGCATATCTTTTTCGCATGTTTTGGTGTCTGTGTAGAAGCTCCTGATATGTGGATAACGTACTCATACTAACTCATGTCGGAGGATGCATGAAATGTGTAACGTTACGTTCAAAAGAGTCCAGGGGCCATAGGGCTTCGAGTCACCAGATATCCGTCTTTCAACGTAAGGGAAAATACCGGACAAACCATATCGAGGTAAATCACCCAGACCGGGTTTCGGTCTGCGTAACGCAGACAGGCTAACATCAATTTCAAGATGGCACGTTGGCCATAGTATCTCAATGTGTGTGTAGTGTTTACCGCCCGCTTTTACTATATACGACACCGCAGGCGGTGACACTGATGATACATGAGATGAAGATGGAGCACCGGTGGAATGAGATGGCAGGGGAAACCGGAGGTCCCGGAGAAAACCCGCCCCAGCGCCGTGTTTTCCATCACCAATCTCACTTTGCAGTCGCCTGGGATCGAACCCAGGCCGCCTTGGTGAGAGCCAAGCGGTCTAACCACTGAGCCATGGCGCGGCCGAGTAGCTCAATGGTAGAGCGGCTGGACGGAAACCAGAAAATCCGTGGTTCAAATCCCGGCTATGGCATTGAATTTTTCAGTCTGACTCTACGTTTCCAGAATTTAGCCTACACACGGCCAATGTGAAAGAACAATTAATTTCCAACTACTATATTTGTTCCAATAAACTCATCACTAATTACAAACAAAAGGTATATGGATATAACTGGAAGCTAATAATAATAATAATAATAATAATAATAATAATAATAATAATAATAATAATAATAATAATAATAATAATAATAATAATAATAATAATAATAATAATAATAATAATAATAATAATAATAATAATAATAATAATAATAATAATAATAATAATAATAATAATAATAATTAATGATAATCAATAATGATAATCAATAATGATAATAATAATGATAATAATAATGATAATCATTAATGATAATAATAATGATAATAATAATGATAATAATAATCATTAATGATAATAATAATGATAATGATGAGGATGATGATGAAGAAGCTAATGATGATAATGGTGATAATGATGATGATAATGATGATACGAATGATAAGAATGATAAAATGATGATGACGAGGACGAGGATGACGACGACAATAACGATGGCAATAGTGATGATAAGGACGATAATGACAGTGATGATAATAATAATAGGACGATAACAATAACAATAAGGCATAATCTAAAGCACATCTGCGCCTTAAAGGTTGTATTCCCGCACAGCAGTAGGTGCAGAAAAGTTGCCTAAACTGAGGCATTAGTACACCTGCCTCGTGCATTTCTAAGAACAGAATATCGACTTTTGAAATAGCTGCATTGTCTGATATGGATTTAACAACGTTTTAAAATTTATTTCATGCAGATAACTAGACAAAAATGTTAATATGCGTATAATATGATTGTATCCAAAAAGATATTTATTAAATGTTTCATGTTTGAAATACGAAACTGAAAAAGGAAACCGGATTAAACTCCTACTGGACATACATAAGTTCGGTGACATGAATATGATATGAATAATATTTTAATAAAATACACGCACATTAAACTGTCATTTACAGTAATTTTGTTAATAATTTAGTTTTCTTCAGAATGTCGCAGATACTATATTTGATTCCATGAGGGTAGCTGTGCTGACTACCAAATGACCAAACAAATGAGGTACTGCCAGGGATTACAAGCAACCCTCCTGACTCTATGGTATGGAAATTGCGTTGCTCCATCACACAGTTCAGAGTTCGATGTTAGTCAGGATGCGTTATCTGGATAAGGTTCCTTTTCCAGAATTTTCTCATATCTTAAAACATGAATGTCTGGTAACTCTAAGCACTATATTACCCTGGGCTCATTCCAGCGTCATTTCATTCATCGTCTGATATGACTTATCGTTGGAAGTTTTCCCTTATCCTGAAAGATGAATGTCTGGTAACTCTTAAGCTCCATAGACCCTGGACTCATTTGAACATCTTTTCATTCATCGTCTGATATGACTTAACGTTGGAGATATTCTCTTATCCTGAAAGATGAAACTCTGATAACTCTAAGCTCTATGCACCCTGGACTCATTTGAATATCATTTCATTCATCGTGTGATATGACTTAACTTTGGAGGATTTCTCTTATCCTGATAGGTGAAGGTCTGGTAACTCTAAACTCTATGGATCCTGGATTCATTCATCGTCCAGTATAACTTAACGATGACGGACATTGCCCGCCTCGGTAGCGTAGATGGTAGCATGTTTGCCTCACGTTCAAGAGGTCCCGAGTTCGAATCTAGGTCAGGGTGAGTTACCTGGATAAGGTTTTTCCGGAGTTTTCCCTTATCCTGAAAGACGAATGTCGTGTAACTCTAAGCTCCATGGTCCCCGGACGCATTGAGCATCATTTCACCCATTTCATTCATCGTCCGATATGACTAAATGTTGGAGGACGTAAATTACAAAAAAAAAAAAAAAAAAAAAAAAAAAAAAAAAAAAAAAAGATGACGGACGTTACATTAAAATAAAAACTAAGAATGAAAGTACTTGCATTGGGAACGCCCAGAGTAACATAGGCCTGGGTATTCACGTGCTATTCTCTTTTTATATTGTTTTTTGAAGAAGCTCGGACTTGCCAGAGTTCTGCAGGAGTTCCTTTACGTGCCAACACATCTATTGACATGAGACTTTTGCTTTTAAGCCATCGGTGTAGGCCGGATTTGCACCGACGACCTTAGCATTAGTATCCCTGCCCCGCGCTCCGGTTGCTTGCACCATCTAGTGTGAAGCAGTGATAACAGAAGCTGCACTTTCACTTATCCTCACATTACATTCAGAAAACGCAGTGCTGATGAAAGAAGGTTTAAATTTGTGAAGAGGTCATTTGGACGGAAGGGGATTTGACATTTCCCCTCTGTCCTTGCCATATGTGGGTCACCTGGTGACGTCACAATAAGGGTGTGTACGTGGACAATGGGGATGAATGAAAGGTGGGCGGAGGAAGAAGCAGCTAACAATGTATGGAAAGTTTAAGGAAAACGTTAATTGTAAGCAAACTGCAGGGCTAGTGACATATCATTATATTGGAGTGGTGCTTATGAACGTTCCTTCATTCATGTATCTCGTGTACGCTAGTCTATGTGTGTAGAACACCGTCACGTTCAAGGAACTTAAAGCGGCTGTCCCAGCAACAGGAATAAATAATCTTCACGTGGCTTTCATTACTAACTCTTCCACAAATTACACGGGTAACAATGAAAAGGTTTCGGGCTCGAAAATACTCTAATCATATCTATTTCCATCACATTTCCATTTCCATGTTTTTGGAAAACACAAATAAGAAAATAAATGAAGAAGACATACGCAAATATGACAGCCCTCTTGGACCAACTCAAATATCATGAACACAAGTATAAAATCTCCTGTGATGCAGAAGTCATTGGATTACTCTTAGGAATGTTGGAGTACACCGAACATTGCTGCTTCTTATGTACGACGTCTGTTCAATAAAGAATTATCACAATTGTTTTGACTACGTACCTTTACTCATCCTCATAATGTTGATGGTCCTACTCAAAATAGTCTCCCCTGAATACGATGCACTTGTCCCAGCGTTTCTGCCAGTCTTCAAGGACATGCTGAAATCTATTTTTTCTGAGATACTTCAAAATCGCCTCCGCAGCCTTCACCACTGCTTCCGATGATGGATAATGCCTCCCGCGAAGGCGTTTCTTCAAGTTAGAAAAAATTCACATGGGGCTAAATCCGGACTCTGGGAGGGCGAGGGATGCACTTCACGTTGAATTTTGCAAGTTATTCAGCAACAACATTGGCAGTATGCGGCCGCGCATTAACGTGGTGCAGCATCCAACGTGGTTGGCACCCAATGAAATGTTCAGTATTTCAGAAAGTGATCTTAAGGAAATTCGTCGATCCTCTCTCAGAATGACAGCAGCAGTGTTGATGTTTTCTTCCGTAAGAGCAGTAACTGGAGCAGCGGGTCTACCTTCCTTTGAAATTGATTGTCTTCCCTCTTTAAACATTTTAAAGCACCTTCGAGCTGTGCTGTAGGGAACAACAGACTCTCCATAGGCCTCCTGTGTGTGTGTGTGTGTGTGTAGTGTGAGTGAGTGTGTGGTGTTTTAGGGCCCGTCGACAACAAGGTCATTTGAGCCCGGTGTGTAGTGTTTAACGCCCGCTTTTACTACATACGGTACCGCAGGTGGTGACACTGATGGTACATGAGATGAAGATGGAGCACCGGTGGAATGAGATGGCGGGGGAAACCGGAGGTCCCGGAGAAAACCCGCCCAGCGCCGTGTTGTCCACCAAAAATCTCACTTTGCGGTCGCCTGGGATCGTACCCGGGCTGCCTTGCTGAGAGCCAAGCGGTCTAACCACTGAGCCTGTAACACTGTATGGACCTCAACTGAAGATTTGTTGAGAAGAAAGCATATTTTCAAAGCTGCATATTGTTCCTCGCGTGTTACATCCATTGGGGTAGGCGATACTGAACATGTCTGAACTTTCCTGGTCCTCACAGGCGGGAACCAGGAGTACCAGCAATGAAACTACTATGCCGTGTTTGTTTCACAATAAGCTAAAACAATATAATAAGTTTGAATTTTAGTGCGGAATATTATGATCATTCTTTATTGAAAAGCCCTCTTATGTAGGACAGTAGAGTTAGGAAATTGTGTTATACGAGGGTGGCCCGAAAAGGTTCCGACCTAATAAATATTCAGGACATTTTTTTTCTTCAGATTTTTTTTTTTTTTTTTTTCGGCATAGTCTCATTGCAACTCTACACACTTCTGCCAGCGATGCTCCCATCTCTGGATGCCGTCCACATAGTACTCGGCGTTTTTCTCTGCAAAATAGTTGTTCACCAAGGTGATTGCCTCTTCATTTGACGAAAACCTCTATCTTTCAGATAGAGGGAACAAAAAGAAATCGGTTGGGGCTAGATCTGGTGAGTAACGCGGATCGTCAAGCAGTTCAAACCGCAATTCGTGGATGTTCGCCATTGCAACCGCTGAGGTCTGAGACGGTGCATAATCTTGGGGAGACGGGATTTTCTTTTTCTGCAAATGTGGTCGTTTTTCCGCAAGTTCTTCCTTCAGCTTGTCAAGTAATGATGCGTAGTATACTCCTGTAATGGTTTTTCCGTTTTGAAGAAAATCGATTTAAATATATCCATGACTATCCCAAAAAACAGTCGCCATCACTTTCCCAGCTGTAAACACAGTGTTCGCTTTTCTTTTTGAGCCGGTTCTCCCTTCGTAGTCCACTGTTTGGAATGTATTGTTGTTTCGGCTGTATAACGGTGTATCCAAGTTTCATCTACAATAATTAATCGGCGCCAAAACTCGGATTTATTGCGCCTAAGCTGCGCCAACAAAGCGTTGGAAATGTTCATTCGAACAAGTTTTTTGTCTAACGTGAGGAATTGCGGAAACCCGACGCGCGGACAGCTTTATCATATCTAAATGGTGATTTAATATGTGACAAATACGTTCTTTTGACATGTTCATAGCCTCTGCTATCTCTCTGAGTTTAGTTCGATGGTTGTCTAGCACCATTTGGTAAACTTTGGCGATGTTCTCATCGGTAGTTGCAGTTTTTGGAAGTCTCGAACGTTATCGTCCCCCAAGCTCTTAAGGCCACGTTTGAATTCAGCTAGTCAAAATTTCACTGTGGTAAATGATGGTGCCGAGTCCCCATACACAGAATACAACTCATTTTTGATTTGTGACACCAAATTGCCTTTCAAAAACAAATATTTAAAGACAGCTCTATGCTCGATTATGTCCATTTTCTTAAAAGAACTCACTCAAACGACTGAGCGTCCAAAATGGCTGAAACTTTGGCGAGTAACTGTCCACAGATGAACAATGAAATTCAGGCTGGCCCCGTAGCTCAGTCGGTAGAGCACCTGCCTGCCGTGCTAGGGATCCCGGGTTCGATTCGTGGCGGTGGAGTAGGGGATTTATCTCCGACCAAGATAATTCCTCATCTTCCTCAGAGTCTGAAAGACGTGTGCGTGATCTAATGATAGTGAGTTAACACCTTCGATATGTTCCAAAGGAAAAAGGCCGCCGATATGACCATTGCAGTTAAATGGGGCCAAAAAATCAAAGAACGGATTTTCTGTCTCGTATTAACAGACCTTGTCTAACATTCCCATGTATAATTTTTTCTATAATTTACTCGCAAAACTTGCCGGGTCTTATAATCGAGTTAGTTTTATTTTCGAGTAAATACGGTAAATTAATTTTTGTGGAATTCTTCTAATTCCAGATATTTTTTGTTCTTTTTGTGGAATTTTTCTAGTTTCAGATATGTCTTTGGGGGGGGGGGTGGATTCTCTCAAACAACAAGATATTCTTTATATGTCCTAGCCATGCAAATCCGTTACATAGCAACCAGGTTAAAACATTTGACTATCACTTAGGCCTATTGCATTCCCATATTCTCCATTGTAGGTATTTAGGCAAACAAAGATAAATACCATGTCTTAAGTTATCATTTGTTTCTGTTGTATTTTGGTCAACATGTAATGACCGAGAGTGTTTCAGTACGCCAACTTCGTTCACAACTCAGTTAACTCTACATGAACATCTCTACTCTTTTGTTTTGTATGTTTTATTTAGATACAAGAGAATGGAATTTTACATATATTGATTTACAGAACACATTGGCAATAGTAACTCTTTGGAGACAATTGCGACGTAACAACATGGAGCATCGACTACAGCATAAAATTAATCACAAAAATTTTGAGTAGTTCACAACTGGAAAAAATAATGGTATTGAAGGTTTATCTTAAATAAGTTATGGTCTTCAAGAAGGGAGTTAAACTAAAACAGTTGAAAAGTGGATACTGAGAGTAGATGTGGTAAATGTATTTGAATACTTAGGAGTAAGGTTGAATAACAATGGAAAGTGGGGAGCACACAGGAAAAAAATGGAAGCAAAAGGAAGGGCGACAATGAATGTGATAAAAATATGCAAATAGATGTTAGAAATGACAAACCAAGTTGTTATAAAGAATGTATGAAGGACTAGTTGAATCCAAAATGTTGTATACAGTGGAGATCTAGGGGGCACAGAGGTAAACAAGTCGGTGGACCAAAACTACAGAAGGTTTTGTAAAAAGGTACTCGACTCACCAAGATCAGCACCTAGGGAAGTATGTTTAGTAGAATTAGGAAAGACAAGAAGAAATTGAATAGTAATGGAAAGATTAATACAATTTTCGAATAAGTGTTTGGCCAAAGAAGAACGGGAAATTATGAAATTATGCATGAGACAGCAAAAAAATATTGGTGAACTCAAATAGTTGGTGGGCAGAGATAAGTCAGAGGTTCTACTCCCATTAGTCCTGGACCCGTAGGACCTGAACCCGGACCTCACGAGTCTTTTCCGTAGGACAGTACCTATTTTATAAACTGCCCCCCCCCCACTGCACACTGCAGACAGGATGGAAGTGGATACGCCACTTATGGACCGGCTACCAAATAACCTTGGTGGGGCCGCCGGTGATCTAGCACACCAGCTACTAGCTCCACAGGCTAGTACCCGGGACTCTTTAGACAACCCTCTGCCCCCTCCGGGCGGCCGTAGCCTGGCCGGAGGTACCCAATTCCCCGTGGGTGTCGGGAACACAAAGCCCCCTCGAGTCCAACCCAATCCGAACAACTCCCAGCGGGAGGGGCTCGAATGTTCGGCCCGAGGTTCCTCTAGTAACGTCAGAGATACCACGAGTGCTAAGGGTCCGCAGCGCACGCACCACGGCAGCTGAAGGGGATGAATCCCCTCCCCTCTGGTGGGCAGAGATAGGAGCAATTATGGAAAATATAGGAATGGAAGATATATGGAGATTAGAGGAAAGGAATACGAGCGATGTGGGTAAATTGCTAAAATGCAGAATAGAAGATATATGTAGAAAGACAGGAAATATGCGGAAGTCTAGAAAATATGAAATCATTACAATTTTATGAGCAAATAAAAAGAAATTGGGGACGAGAAGCATACGTAGAGCACTGCAGTAGGCAAGAGAGAGAAGGGTTAGCTTGGATGAGAACAGGAACAATATTTCTAAGAGGGATAAGAGGTAGGGATAAAGGGAATTCGTGAATTGTGTGGGGGGAAAAGAAAGCATAGAACTCTATGTAACAGAATGCGAGGAGGTTGCAAGTGGAGAAAAAAAGTTTTGGGAGGGAAAATGGGAGAAAGTATAGAAGAGGATAGTAGCTATAAAAATGTTAAGGAGCAGGGAGGAAAAGAAGATAAGAAGTAGTATTGGTGAGTTCTTGCAGAAAGTAAAAGAAAAATTGACGAGAAATGTAAAGAATATAAGAAAGGAAGATGAGGGGGAAGAATGGGACTAATTAAATAACAAGGAGGCATGGTGGTTAGAGGTACCTGGCAGAGCAGGAGACCAGGGTGTCATGTAAGCCAAGGTAGCAACAAGGTAAAGACAAATAAATGTAGCTAAAAGTTGTAAATTGTAGAATTTTGGAATATGCACAATAAATTTGGAATATTAGACGTGATCTGATATCAGCAAATTTTCAGAGTGTCTTAGTAATGAAGATCTGTTCCGAATATAAAGTAAAACAATTAAATTCTGTGTTTTTAGCAAGTCAGCTGTGGAAAATTCTCCCATTTCGTCGCTCGCCGGAGATGAAAGGAGGGCAATAAAGACACAAGCAGAAAAACCGTGAAAGGTATCGATAACGCGGCCTCTTAAAGGTACTTATTTTATTTCATAGAGAGATTTGTGGGACATAAAATCAGCAGGCAGAAGAAAGATGAGAATCGCAGACATTGCCAACAAAACGAAGAAGAGTGCAATTTCGAGATAGAAAAATCTCTTCTAACTGGAAAAGGAAGGAATCTAATCGATTGGAGGCGTGAGAAAATGCAGTAAAAGGGAGGAAAAAAATATGAAGAGGTTTGCGGAGCGTGACATTCTACTGTTCTTATCGCAGCTGCTCTTTGTTCGGGAACACTCTCGATCGGGTTTGCATGGATGAACACAAGTGTTTAATTTCGCATGGAACTAAGTGTGTGCCTCGCTGAATTGTCATGTTTACTTCATGTAATGCGAACAACAAAGAAAGAACGTCAAGGAAATGTGACAGTTCCAAACAGACTTCTTAAAGGGCTTTCTTCATAGCTTGTCTACACATAAAACTTACTTCTGACATAACAGAGAGCTATCGACACAGTATCGACAGGTCGTGAGTTCAAACTTCTTGACCTCATTGTTCACCTTCCATCTTGGTTGGTCGTTTAAAGGTTCTGAGTGTCGGTGTTGGATGCCAGGGAATTTGCCCTGGGCAGTGTGAGACTACCGGGCCTCCCAGTGGGATTTGGGGTAGAGGAGCCGGTTATACAGGCTGTTACCAGAGAAAACTATAGACCGCGGGTGCTCAATTGTGCAGCCAACGCTTCCTTCCCCTACACATGTTGTTTTCCCTACACCAGTGACCAATGCTGCGAGAGACAAAGGCAGCAGTCAGTGCCGTTGCTGCTAAAGTTTAGCGTATCTTTGTTCTCGGTGAAGCCAGGTCACAAAAATTGAAAGAAATGAAAGCACCTGTTAAATATTAGCCTAATGTTGAAAATATGAGGAGAATAATACATCAACATATTCTTGAAGAATGGAACCAACAATGGCTAACAACTTAAAATGGAAGTTTAACAAAAACATTATTTATCCCTAGTGTACATGACAGAGGAAAATGTGAAACTCTTGTACCAAACTTTGTTTTGACACAATTTTTAAGTGGACATGGTAAATTTGGTGAATACTTATCACGCTTTCACTTAACATCCAACCCCGAGTGCATGTGTGGTGAAGAATTTCAAACTGTGGTTCATCTCCTTTTCTGTTGTCCCATTGTTTGGAACGAAAGACAAGAATTAATATTCAAGCTAGACTCTCTAGGAACTGGATTTTCTGCTCCGCTCACATCTTTGCTAATGAAGCCACAACAGTATAAGTACTTCATGATGTTTACAAACGTCTGAAATAGTTTAAATTAATATTCATTAGATTAAAACATCATTTTTTCCTTCTAGTATTTAAAATATTTTTGTTAAAATTGTATATTTTTATGTATCAACTCTAACCCTAATATACCACTGTATAAAATAGGGTTCAATAAATCTGGATAAATAAAATGTGGTACAGCTTTCTTATGTCCGCCTCGATAGCGTAGATCGTAGCGGTCTGCCTCACGTTCAAGAGGTCCCGAGTTCGAATCTCGGTCAGTGTGATTTACCTAGATAAGGTTTTCTCCGGAGTTTTCCGTTATCCTGAAAGACGAATATCGGGTAACTCTAGGCTCCATGGACCCTGGACGCATTGAGCATCATTTCACCCATTTCATTCATCGTCCGATATCACTAAATGTTGGGGGTTGGGGATGTAAACTACAAAAAAAAACAAAAAAAACAAACAGCTTTCGTAAAAACTGACGGAAATTATTGGAAAAAATATGAAACAATTTGTGAAGAATTTATCAAGCAATACTCATTAGTTGCTATGAAGGAATTATGTTCGGATTTAGTCCATTTATTTGCATCAGTCAGTTTTTTTTTTTTTTTAATTTATGTCCTCCAACAGCCAGTCTCTTAAGTACAGTAACGAGACCTATAGAAGAATTGGGTTGTGGTTTGGAAGGACAATTAAAGGACAAAATAAGGTAATTAACATGCTTTTCTCTAGCCCTGGAGGAATCGGTGGACAGATCTGACGAGGCGCGGTTAATTGTATTTCTGAGGGGAGTTGACATTGAATTAAATATCTTATTTATGGCACAATTGCAACTGTGGGAAGGACAACTGATAGTTGTAGATTTCTCTTGTTTGCATTCCGCGTTCACAATAAACGTCATACTTCTTGAAAAGTATGCAGAACTTCTAAAGCAACTACGTCTCACATTCCGTTCGCAATTTGAAGATATAAAAATTTGAAACGAATCCACATTTATTCTGCACTCCATTGAAGTTTCCATGCAGTGAGGCCCCACACGAGCTACTGCAAAATTCCACGACAGTAAAATGTTCTGAGAATGAAGGATGGGTATTATTTAAATCTTTGTCGTGCAGTGATTATTACAGATTACGTTTGTTTGTATCTAATTTAATGGCAGTCTTTGGTTTTACATATATCTGCGAACAAACTTTTTCAAAGAAGAACTACGAGGACTGCTCAATAAAGAATTATAACAATTTTTTGACAACGTACCTTTAATCATCTTCATAATTTTGATAGTCCTTCTCAAAATAGTCTCCCCTGAATGCCATGCACTTGTCCCATAGTTTCTGCCAGTCTTCAAAGACATGCTGGAAACCATTTTTGACAGATCCGCAGCCTTCACCACTGCTTCTGATGATGGATAATGCCTCCCACGAAAGGCGTTTCTTCAAGTTAGGGAATAGAAAAACTCTAATGGGGATAAATCCGGACTATAGGGAGGGTGAGGGTTGCCCTTCACGTTGAGTTTTGCAAGATATTCAGCAACAACATTGGCAATATGCAGCCGCGCATTATCGTGGTGCAGCAGAAATGTGGTCTTTTACGCCAGATATGGACTTGCAAAGTTTTCAGGACATTTCTGTAGTATTGTCCAGTTACTGATGTGTGTGCAATTACAACTGATAAACCTTTCCATGAATATCAAAGAATGAGATGACTATAACTTTTCCAGCAGAAGCAATCACTTTTGTCTTTTGGTGGATTGATGATGAAGTAGATTTCCACACTGAGCTTCGCTGTTTGCTCTCAGGATCAAAATGATGTAGCCAAGTTTCATCAGCAGTGATTACGTTTGAAAGAAACTCTGGATCTTCCTCTAACATCAACTTTAACTGCATGTTACCTTCATTGTAGCGGTAGGCGATACTGGACATGTCTGAACTTGCCTGGTTCTTACAGGCGGGAACCAGGAGTACCAACAATGAAACTATTACGCCGTGTTTGTTTCACATTAAGCTAACAGAGTATAATAAGGTTGAATTATAGTGCAAAAAATTACGACCGTAAAAACATTATGATCATTCTTTATTGAACAGCCCTCGTATATTAAAAGTGAGATCGGAGCAACATCAGAAAAGATCATTTTGCTCATATTTTGAGACTGTGTACTTCGGCTTTTGCACCACATATTGCAAACCTTGTAAAACATAACTTGTGCCACAGAAGTCATTTAGTAAGGAGTAAACTATAAATGCAAACGCTTATAATTTCTTATACGTCAGAATGACAGTGCAGTTCCGTCACTTTAACTCCGTAATCACAGGTAAACACGAGATGCTATCGCAGCGCGTGGAAGGAGGTGACTTCAACCTCACCTTTCCTGCATTAATTGGACACCCCAGCTATAAATACCTATGTGTAAACTGTAGGAACACATGTACTCCCTTTGTTTGATGAGGAGATACAAACCAAATACAGATCAATAGGAAAACTTATCTCGAATACTCGAAGGTGAACTTGTATACTTATACTTGAAGGTGAACTTTCATTAGTATAATATAATTTTCTCTATCTCTTGCAGTTTAGCAGTTAGGTAAAAGTCATTCATAATGAAAAGAATTACTGAGAACAATCTGAACATTCAGTGTCCATTTTGATTGTCATGAAAATAACTTGAGCATATGGTATTTTAATCGAAATAGTTAGAAGAGAAAATAAAATTTTTTGAAACAACGTTCAAAGTAAAGGATGGTTTAAGAAGGAGAAATATTTTGAAAATTTCCCTGTCAAATTCTTAAAATACCCTGAAATTGAATATCATCTTTTCAACATGATTCTTTGTACTTAGGGACGATGTGTGTCCCTGTTGCTTCTTACAAAACAGGATTTGCATTTGCTCATGCATGATGACGGCTGTAACAAATATAAGGAGCTAGGTCAATGGCCGTCTACACAATAACAAGCCAACTACAGGAATATGGTCTTGAGTGTCTGAAGCGGGACTTGGGATAAATAAATGAGATCTGCATACAGCGGCGGTTCTACCAGCAAGTAGCACTGCAGAGGTCCATTTCAAGTACGTAGTAAAGATATTGTACCCCCGTGTGGTGGCCGGGGGTAAAGAATAACCCCACTGCAGCTCATGCATGTCGTAAAAGGCGACTAAAATGAGTACCCAGTGCCTGGGGGTATAACTGGGCCACCCTGTCCCAGGGGATATAAATGTGGGACCTGGTCCTCCAGGTTGGGGGTTGGGCGTGGGGCTAACGACCCCACACCGTAAAACAAATCATGTTGAGAAGCCAACGGCGGAGCCTCGGATTGGACTGAATAAACCGAAACGACTGGCTAAGGAACTGGACTTGAATTTTGGTACGTGGAATGTTAGGACACTTCTCAAAAGTGGAACACTGGCAACATTAATTTCCCAGTTACAACAATATAGACTCAACGTGGCTGCACTACAAGAGACAAGATGGCAGGGGAAAGATATAATGGACATAAGATCCCATACACTGTTTTATAGTGGTAAAGAGAAAGGAACAAGGGAATTTGGCGTGGCCTTCATAGTAGATAGTAAAATCAAAAAGAATATATTGGACTTCAAGCCCATTAATGAAAGAATATGTACTTTAAGAATAAAAACAAAGTTTTTCAATGTAAGCTTTATAAATGTGCATGCCCCTACGGAAGAAAAAACAGAAGTAGAAAAGGAAATGTTTTACCAGGAATTGGAGGAAATATATGATGAATGTCCGATGAATGACATTAAAATAATAATGGGTGACTTAAATGCAAAAGTGGGTAGAGAAGTGATATACAGAGGAACAATAGGAAGACATAGCTTACACCAAACGTCAAATGATAACGGACAGAGATTAGTGCTTTTTGCAGCTGGGAAGAATATGGTCATAGCCTCCACATGTTATCCGCATAAAGAGATACATAAGCATACGTGGAAGTCACCAGATGGATTAACAAACAACCAGATAGACCACGTTTTGATTGACAAAAGAAATGCGAGAAATATACTAGATGTGAAATCATGCAGAGGAGCAAACTGTGATAGTGATCATTTTTTGGTCAAGATTAAATTTAGAAGTAAAATCTCCTATAAGAAAACGGAACGAGTTGAAGTTCCAAAGAAACTTAATATAGAAGAATTTCAAAACAAAGAAACTATCCAAAAGTATCAACAATATATAAAGGAAGAACTTGAAAGTATGGAATCAAGCACAATAGAAGGAAAATGGATAAAAATGAAGAAAGTTTTTTGGGAAGGAGCAGAACAGATAGTTGGATATGAACCAAAGAAAGGTAATAAACAATGGTTTGATGAAGAATGTAAAAAAGCAATAGATGAGAAAAATGGGGCATATAAAAATGGATAGAAAGGCCAACAATACAAAAAAGAGGAGAATATGAGAAGCTGCGGAAAACAGCAGATAAGCTATGTAGACGGAAGAAAAGAATTTATTTAGATAAACAGATAACAGAAATTGAAGAAAATATCAAAACCAAACAATTTAAAAAAGCATACAGAGAAGTGGGAATGATTAATAAGGAATTCAAACCACGAACAAACTTAATAAGAGGAAGAAACAATGAAATAGTGTCAAATGAAGAAGAAATAAGGAACAGATGGAAACAATATTTTCAAGAACTCCTGAACACCCCCATAGAAGAACGAAATATGGAATTAACACCAGAACAAGGAAGCGAAATAGAACCAAAACAGTTGCAGACGGAAGATGAACCACCAGACCAATTAGATGTAGCGATAGCCATTCAGAAGATGAAAAATAATAAATCACCAGGTATAGATGGCATTCCGGCCGAAATGTATAAAAGGGGAGGACAGACATTATTAAAAGCAATGCATGAGTTAATTACACAGATATGGGAAGAAGAAAGGATACCAACAGACTGGAAGAAAAATTTAATAGTACCTATATACAAAAATAAAGGAGACAAACTACAGTGCCAAAATTATAGGGGAATCTCATTGTTATGTACAGGCTATAAAATATTAACTTCACTCATAAATAATAGACTTCAGAAATACACAGAAAGTATAATTGGGGAGTATCAGGCAGGCTTTAGGCCTGGGAGATCAACCATTGACCAGATATTCATAGTTAAAAATATATTAGAAAAAGCATGGGAGCATAATATCGAAACACATCAAATATTTATAGATTTCCAAAAAGCGTATGACAGCATTAAAAGAGGGAAGTTACTCTCTATAATGGGAAGTTTTGGAATACCAAGGAAACTGATTAGTTTAACGAAAGCAACAATGGTAGAGCTCAAATACCATGTTAAAATAGGAACAAGTATAACAGATGAGTTTGAAGTACATTGCGGTTTGAAACAGGGAGATGGGCTGGCACCTACCCTTTTTAACATAGCATTGGAATATGTTATTAGACAAATGCACGTACGAACAAACTCAACAATTTTCTATAAGTCAGTACAATTAATAGGGTACGCAGATGATATTGATATAATGGGAAGAACGAGGACAGCAGTATCTGAAGCATACAGAGAATTAAAAGAAGGAGCAAAAACAATAGGCCTGGAAATTAACATATCTAAAACAAAAGCCATGATACAAAGTAGGAGAAGAAAGTATACAGGAACACTGGAAATGGACCAACATAACATAGATATAGTAAGGAACTTTAAATATCTGGGAACAATAATTAACAACAATAACGATGAATCGGAAGAAATAAAAACAAGAATCTTAATGGCTAATAAAGTTTATTACTCACTTCACGCAATACTTAGATCTAAACAAATCCATAGGAACAACAAAATTAGGTTATACAAAACATTAATAAAACCAGTACTGTGCTATGGAAGTGAAACATGGGTATTGACACAGAATTTGGAAGATGCCCTAAAAACGTTTGAAAGAAAGATTCTGAGGAAAATATATGGACCAATACAGGAAGGAGGGCAATGGCGTATAAGATGGAATGAAGAATTGTACAGCATATATAAAGATATAAATATTGTTCAGGATATTAAAATCAGGAGGATGAGATGGGCAGGTCATATAATAAGAATGGAAGAAGGAAGAATACCAAAAAGAGTCCTTAATGGTAAATTCTACAACATAAGAGCAGTAGGAAGACCAAGAATGAGATGGGAAGATGCCATACAGAGAGACACAAAACATATATTGGGAATACGAGGGTGGAGGAAGAGAGCTGAAGATAGAGAGGAATGGAGGCACCTGCTGAAGGAGGCCAAGGCCCAGAAGGGGCTGTAGCGCCACTCGAGAAGAAGTAAAGATATTGTACTCCACCCAAAAGTTCTTGATTTCAGAGCAAATTCATCATTTGAAACTCCTTGAAATCAAAAAGGACAATGTAATAAAAGCCTCCAGTTTGAATATCTGTCTTTCATACCTTTACTTCAAAAGAATAATCGACTAAATATCTGACCGCCTCGGTGGCCTGACAGCATCACATACAAGAGCTCATGGCGAGTTTCTTGATAAGATTATTTCCGGGGATTCTATTTAACCTGAAAGAAGAATGTCAGTAACTCTAAGCTCTACGTACCTTGAATTTATTGGAACATCATTTCATCCATCGTCCGATATGACTTAACTTTGAAGGATTTCCCTTATACTGAAAGATGAATGTTTGGTAACTCTTAGCACTATGTATCTTGTACTCATTTGAACATCATTTCATTCATCGTCTGATATAACTTAACGTTGGATTGTTTTCCCTTATCCTGAAATATGAATGTCTGTTACCCTAAGCTCTTTGTACCCTGTACTCATTTGAACATCATTTCATTCATCGTCTGATATAACTTAACGATGGATTGTTTCCCCTTATCCTGGAAGATGAATGTTTGGTAACTCGAAGGTCTATGTACCCTGTGCTCATTTTAACATCATTTCGTTCGTCTTCCGATATGACTTAAGAGTGCAGTTTTTGTCTTAACCTGAAAGATGAATTTCAGCTAGCTGTAAGCTCTATGTACCCTGGACTCATTTGAACATCATTTAATTCATCTTCCGATATTAACGTTGGAGGTTTTCTCTTATCCTAAAATATGAATGTCATTTAACTCTAAGCTCTATGAACCCTGAACTCATTTGAACATCATTTCATTCATCGTCCGACATGATTTTACGTAGGTTTTGTTATCCTGAAAGATGAATGTTAGGTAACTCTAAGCGCTATGTACCCTATACTCTTGATCATTATTTCATTCATCGTCCGATGTTACTTAACGTTGGAGTTTCTGGTAGCTAAGATCTATGCACGCTGGACTTATTTGAACATCATTTCATTCATCGTCCGATATGACTTAACGTTGGAGGTTTTCTTTTATCCTGAAAGATGAATGTCTGGTAACTCTAAGCTCTATGGAGCCTGTTCACATTTGAACTTCATTTCATTCATCGTCCGATATAACTTAACGTTGGGGTTTTTCTCTTATCCTAAAAGATGAATGTCAGGTAACTCTAAGCTTTGTGGAACCTGTTGTCACTTGAGCATCATTTCAGCCATGTCATTGTACGTTGAATGGATGACGTTAATTTAAACAAATAAGCCACATCTAGGACCATAGTTTAACTCAGATGCACTTTCTAAAATGCCCATTTTCGAAGAAAAGTAAGAGTTTTGATAGAAATACACTTTGTTCAATATATTTGCAACACCAAATAATGTATATTTTATATTTTCTTGGAATAGCCTCAGAAGTGTTCTTCAATCTCGATTAATTTTAGGAAATGGTAAACTGTAGGAGGTAGACAGTCTTACTGCAGAAAAAATGCAGAACTTGTTAAAATGCAGAATTATGTAAAACTTTGCTGTGGATTTTTTTTCCTGTTCGATTATTAATTGAATATATATCTAATTTTACCGTAACATATTCAGAAATCGTCTTTGTTATGGTTGCTTTTTGTATAACTGATAAAGGCTTAAAGGTAAGCAAAAATATTACATTAAAAGAATAAATTATATTTTGCACTGTCTTAGTTAAGTGAAGTGAACAACTTCGGAGATATTCTTTGTTATTTATTTCAATTATTCAATATTTTTACTTTTCTCCAGTAAGAAATCGTCCCTTTCTTATCTCTTGGCCATGCAAAGAGAACGAAATATCGAAGTTATCACGTAACAACCAGATACAAAACTCTTTCTATGACTTAAAGTGTACTGTACCACCATATCTCCATTGTTCATGTAAGTGGATGAAGAAGTGGATTGAAGAATAACGGCTTGTAGGAAGAGTTTGTCCATGAGTAAAGAAGGTCGTATGACTGCAAAATATTGCATTTTTTCAGATCTCAAAACATTGATATGCAACTTTGCATTGAATTAAACTCTTCCTTTGTTTCACGTGTTTAGCACTTTATATTTTAACTCATATAAGCCCATTTGTTTACCTAGCTGGGGAGTAAGTATGTGGTAGCAAATTCCAGGCGTTTCTTTATAAACTTGGGCTGCAGTATAAAATTCAATGTGCAGAGGTATAAAAGGGAAGTGCACCGCTGTTGGCAATATCGAGGCGCACATTGTCACAACATGATTGGAAACAACGTGGAGCATACAGCAGAAGACGTGCGCCGGACCACAGCCTCCAAGCCGGGGTATTCTTTGTTTTAAACTATGGCAACCCGAACTGAATTCCGGCGGTAAACCGTTATCTTACTAACTTTCTACAACTAAGCCTTCTTATGAAACCACACAATTCATAAAGGAGCAGCCCGACAGCAAAGGGAGAATGTTCTGTTCACTTTTCTGCGAACTATTCTTACAAAAGTTGCTACTGCATCTAATTCTTTTTCATCTTGTCCATATATACGCCGTGTTTCACTTCAATGTTATATAAATGGCAAATATTGGACAATCTAAACCAATAATGGCAAATATCTCGGATATAGTTGAGAAAAATCTACGTAACTCAATAAAGTTGTTAAATAGCAAACTGAAGGTCATTTGGTAAGTCTGGTAAAAGAAAAATTACATACGACGGCTGACCAACCACTACTAAAGGTGGGGAATCTTAAAATATACAAGGCGTCTCCGTAAAATAAGGTCTCCTATTTTATTTAATATAGGAAACATGTTTATTGTCAATGAATGTTACATTGATAGAAAGGCAGAACTTACAGCTATTTTTCAACGTAATCACCACTGCGATGGATGTACTTTTGCATGCGCTGTGGCAGTTTTTGTATACCCTTGTCATAGCACTCTCCCGCCAAGTTGCGCAGGTAGCGCTCAACCTTGTTTATCAAATCATCGTCGGACTGGAAATGTGTCCCACCCAGGTGTGACTTCAACTCAGGAAACAGATAATAATCACTAGGTGCTAAGTCTGGACTGTAGGAGGGATGGGCGAGGATGTCACATCCAAACTGGGCCAGGATATCATTATGGGGACGAGCGTTGTCGTCATGAAAAATCACTCCCTTCGTCAGCATTCCCCTCCTTCGATTTTGAATGGCACCTCGCAATTTTTTAGTCTCACAGTAGCTAGCGGCGTTTATTGTTGTGCCGGTATGCATAAACTCGCACAACAATACACATTTTCTGTCCCAGAACACACTGACCATTAACTTGCCGGCAGAAAGTGTCTGTTTGAACTTTCGCGGCTTCGGCGAATTTGAATGTCGCCACTGGCGAGAACGTTCTTTAGTTCTAGTGTTTTGTAGTGCACCCAGGTTTCATCGCCAGTGGCTGTTGAACCCAACAATTCCTCGCCGTGTTCTGCACAGTACTCCAGGAATCGCTGGGCCGCTTCAGCATGTTGTGGTTTTTGGTCTTCGGTGAGTATTTGGGGACCCACCTCGACCACACCTTGCGATGATGCAAATGTTCGGTCAAAGTCTTGTCAATCGTAGTCTTACTGACTTCAGGGATAAGTTCGCACAGCTCGGGAACTGTCACACGCCGATCTTTAAGCATTTCTTCCTCCACTTTTGCAATTGTTTCGGCTGAAACCGAAGGCCGACCAGAACGCTGTTCATCATGGACGTCTGTACGTCCTACTTTGAACTCTCTGACCCACTTTCGCACGTTTTCGACGTCCATACACTGTGACCCATAGACTTAAAATAACTGACAATGAATTTCAGTGAGGGTAGTGCCCTTGTCACTCAGAAAACGGATCACTGCACGCAACTCGCACTTGGCGGCGGAAGTGATAGGAAGCTCCATCGCAAACGGCTGCCCACCCAAGACTAATGGTTGCAACGGGTTCGTTGGGGTAGGTATTTGAAGGGCTGAACCAAGCTACACGCCAATGTTGCCGGATCTCGCGTAATACCGTTCCTCACGGCCCCAGCGCCTTGGAGATCTTATTTTACGTACACGCCTCCTAGGTAACTTAATAACTGGAATACCAGTTATGTGTTCTTGGAAACCAGTAATATTATATATTTGTTTAAAATATTTTTCAGCATGTTTCAAGTTTTTGTAAATTTTTAAATTAAATGTATAACATTTTGAAAGAGATGGATTAGAAAAATTTAAATTGTTAATTATATTTTTGAAATTTAATTTATTTATATTTGTGTTTATTTCTAGAAACGTGGTGTGGATATTTTATGTTTGATGAGAGTAAATTTTAAAATGACTGTAAAGGTTTATTATTATTATTATTTTTTTTTTTTTGGAAATTAATCGTTCTTTCACACTAGCCGTGTGTATGACGCACTATGAAAGGATAGAGCCAGACTGAAAAATTCAATGCCATAGCCGGGATTTGAACCACGGATCTTCTGGTCTCCGTCGAGCTGCTCTAAACATTTGAGCTACTATGGCCAACGTGCCAACATGACATTAAATTCTCCAACTGACTCATATTTTCCCGGTAAACCACTTAGGAGTTCTCATAAACACATGAGACAACTACCTTAATGACGACTTACTCTGCTGTAAGTACTTTAAGGCCCGGGCTTTATAGAGAACAACTATTAAGTACATTTAATGGAAATTATTGTTCTTTCCCACTAGCCGTATGAAAGGGTACAGCCAGACTGAAAAATTCAATGCCATAGCCGGGCCTTGAACCACGTATCCGGCTATGGCATTGAATTTTTCAGTCAGGCTCTACCCTTTCATATTTTATTTTTGTTCATAATCTGTAAATTATGTATGTTTTGTATATGTTTTTGATGTTTTAATAAATAAAACTTTAAATATTTACCCTGAATTAAGAAATTAGGTGCCGAGGTATAGTATGCAGAATTTTATTTTTATTTTAATTTTTTTTTTTTAATTTTTTACGTAATCCGCTGTATGCCATACTAAAACATTTTCGAGGTATTATTTATTATTTGGTGAACTTTTTAGTACCTAAAGTAAACCTTTCGCTCTTTCTGTTTTATCTCATAGCCAGCAAGGAGAAAATAAAAATTCATATTCCAAAATTTTACAATTTAAAACTTTTGGCTACATTTATTTATCTCTAGCTTGGCGTACATAACAACCTGATCTTCTGCTCTGGCAGGTAGCTCTTAACCTCCAAGCGTCCTTGTTACTTAATTAACCCATTCTTCCCCTCATCATCATTTCTTATATTCTTTACATTTCTGGCCCAATTTTCTTTTACTTTCTGCAATAACTCACCAATACTTCTTACCTTCTGTTACATTTCTACATCTACTATCCTCTTCTCTACTTTCTCCCAGTTTTCCTCCCAAACCTTTTATTCTCCACTTGCAAACACCTCGCTTTCTGTTACATTGTTCTATTCTTTCTTTTCCCCCACACAGTTCACAAATTCCCTTTTCCCTACCTCTTATGCCTCTAAGAAATATTGTTATTGTTCTCATTCAAGCTGGCCCTTCTCTCTCTTGCCTATTGCAGTAATTTACGTATGCTTCTCGTCTCCAATTTCTTTTTATTCGCTTGCAAAATTGTAATGATTTCATATTTTCTAGACTTCTCAATATTTCCTGTCTTTCTATATCTTCTATTCTGTATTTTACCAATTTACCCATATCGCTTCTGTTACTTTCCTCTAATCTCCATGTATCTCCCATTCCTATTTTTCCCATAATTCCTGGCCACAAACTATTTGAGTTATCTAATCTTTTTTGCTGTCTCATGCATAATTTCATAATTTCCCCTTCCTCTTTGGTCAAGCATTTATACCAAAAGTGTTTTTAAGAATAATTTCCACAAGAATAGAGAAATCACTTCGTGCAATGTAGATATATGTGCATTAAATAAAACACAAAGACACACACACACCTTCAACTCTGAAGTGCATAGGGATTTTTCCTTACTGGAGAAGAATTTCGTAATACACGCCCGGGATATGAACCTGGGAGCCCTTACACAGCAGGCAGAGGCTTTGAGAAGTCATATTTTTCCAGCTTCTGTACAAATCTCTTAGAAGGTTCCAAGAAACGCAGCTTTCCAATTCCAGCAAATGTCAGAAATGCTAAGAACCAAAAAATTAAACTTTCTGTTCGTCACAGAAAAAAAAAGGGGGGAACTACTTTTCAGAGACGGGAAATCGAAGTTGAACTGGCAGCTCCGGATATGGAGTTTTATTACCAGAACGAAGTCGATCTATGCCACAGTGAAGACAGGCATTTGGAGTTGGCATCCGATTGACGTGTGGAGGGTGGTTTTTATGAAATCCTGCAGCAGGTTGAAGGGTGACAGGTGAAAAACAGGTTGCAGTGCAACTGGGTGGCTTCCCAAACAAAGGTATACCACCTAACCGGTTACATGGGGCCTATTTACTCCGGCAGCCAGATGGCTACCAAAGGTCATTGCTGTGGTTGATCAAAACCAGGAGGGGATGTGGTCTACGAGATGAGAATAAAGCCGTTATATTAGTTCCACCTCGGCCGTCGAGGTGACGACGTGTGTCAGTGAAGTGGTGACAGTGTCAGTGCGGATTATCACATCTTACTCGCACCTCAGGTGGACGAATTGTCACAAGTAAGTAATCATTTCAATATATATTCGTAAAACCGAAAATAAATAATTGTCTTTTCTTCACTTTACGTCCTCCAACGTTGAATCATATCCGAAGATGAATTAAATTATGCACAAATGAGTACATGGTCCATAGAGCTCAGAGTTTACACACAGTCATCTATCAGGATAAGAAAAAACTCCAGAAAAAAAGGTTTTCCAGCTAAATCACCCTGACAGATTCAAACTCAGGAACTCTTGAACGTGAGGCAGATACGCTACCATCTAAGCATGCATAGGTGAAATAATATTTAAAATTCTAAAAGCAAAAAATGTTATTAAAATTACATAATACATAAAGAAGGGAAGAAACGGGATCTGTGCACTTATTACTCGACAAAGCGTTGAGGCATATTGCCTTACAGGTGACCAGCGCTGTGATCGTCCGTATCGAGCCTTATCTGGTCGATTAGAAGAGTGAAATATTGGTAAGTTGATGTACAGTAAGTTACGAAACACAAATAGAGCGATTGGAAGCTGCGTGCTTCTATATGATATGATATAATTTCTCGCGCCTGCCGATGACATATTGATATTAGCCAAAAATTTACCAGGTACAATTAGAATTGTCCCTTCCAGCATTGTAGCCGTTTTTTGTTTTCCTCTCTTTTTTATTTTATATATTTATTGTAAATATGGCACATGCAACGTTAAATCATATCGGACGATGAATAAATTGGTGTACAAATGAGTACAAGGCACATTAAGCTTAGAGTTAGCAGACATTCATCTTTCAGGATAAGGGAAAACCTCCAACGTTGTCATATCGGACAATGAATGAAATGATGTTCAAATGAGTACAGGTACATAGAGCTTAGAGTTACCATTTATCTTTCAGGATAAGGCAAAACCTCTAGCTTTAAATAATATCGGACGATGAATGAAATTATGTTCAAATGAGTACAAGTGCATAGAGCTTAGATCACCAGACATTCATCTTTCAGGATAAGGGAAAACCTCCAACGTTAAGCCATACTGGACGATGAATGAAATAATGTTCAAATGAGTACTGGTACATAGAGTAGAGTTACCAGACATTCATCTTTCAGGATAAGGGAAGACCTCCATCGTTAAGTCATGTCGACAGATGAATAAAATTGTTTAAATGAGTCTAGGGTCCATAGAGCTTAGAGTACCAAACATTCATATTTCAGGAAATGCGAAAACTTGCAACGTTGAGTCATATCGGACGATGAATGAAATGATGTTCAAATGAGTACAGGCACATAGAGCTTAGAGTTACTATACATTCTCATTTCAGGGTAAAGGAAAACCGCGAAGAAAATGTTATATATCTTGTTTGGGGTTCGAACACCGGACCTGTTTAACGTGAGATAGATACGCTACCACCATGCTACCAAGACGGCTTTCATATTTATATCTTTTGGACTTTTAAAGGGAATGCAATTGTAAAATAATAATATATCGACCCGTTCTTAAAACATTTGACAATCACTTAAAGTCTACTGTGCTCCAATAATGGCTTACACCTTAATTTAAAAACAGTAGAGAGAGGTATAAGTACTGTTGATGGACTGGCGATATAAGCAGTTTGTTTGTGAAATCCATCTTAATTAAAAAGAAAAATTAACATCATTTTCTTACGATAAGTGAAGTTTTTGTTACAAATAGTTATATTTGTGTAATATTCATTGCTTCACACTAGCCAGCTTCATTTTCTGCGGAATCATTGTAAAGGATTGTACAAGAGCAGAGAAAGTCATGTGAGTACTTCACATAGGATGTTTTAGCGCATATTACTGAGATAGCTTCCGTCAGTCCGATGCTAATTGAGCGATAGCCCGCAACTTCGAGTTGTATTTATAAGCAGTGCAATTTCATAGCTAGCCCTGGTCAGATGACCATATAGAACGTGTTCACCGCTCCGCAAGTGCTGGTGAACATGTACGATGTAGAAGGGGGGGGCGGAATGCAGCTCTCCAGTTGTATAATTTAGTACAAGAACGGTGCTGAAACACCTGTAACTCTGGGGACGGTAGTAAAAAAAACGCGAAAGAGAAATACAGAAAACAGCGCAACTGTGCACAATTGTGTGTTGAAATATGCACGTAGCTTGGCCATGTTTATCGCAAAGGATTATGGGAAGCCAGGGTTGTCCTGAAAACACTTTCACCATCTTATGTAATATTTCCCACAACATCGGAAATCAATACGAGGACAAGTTGGAGGGCTTTGACTGCAGTAAATTTAACAAGAGGTTCGGTGAAGTGAAGGCAAACTAAACAAGGTTATGGCGTGGGAATATTTGGGTTCAAATGTCTCAATTGTCAGGTCTCCATGGCAACGAAATGCACTTCTCAACACCTAGCAGCTAGTAATGGGTGTTCTTAACCCCAAGCACGCCATGGAGCGCGATGGTAGCGTGTCTGCCCCACGAGTTCGAATCTCGGTCAGGGGCAGTTAACTGAATAAGCTGTTTTCCGGGGTTTTCCCATATCCTGAAAGATAAATGTCTGGTAACACTATGCTCTATGTACTCTGTACGCATTTGCGCTTCATTTTATTCCTCGTCCTTAACGTTGGAGGCTTTCCGTTCTCCTCCGAGATGAATGTCTGTTAACTCTAAGCTCTATGTACTCTGTACGCATTTGCGCTTCATTTTATTCCTCGTCCTTAACGTTGGAAATGAAATGTGTAGTGTTTAACGCCCGCTTTTACTACATACGGCACCGCAGGCGATGACACTGATGATGCATGAGACGAAGATGGAGCAACGGTGGAATGAGATGGCGGGGGAAACCGGAGATCCCGCAGAAAACCCGCCCAAGCACCGTGTTGTCCACCACAAGTCTCATTTTGCGGTCACCTGGGATCGAAACCGGGCCGCCTTGATGAGAGCCAAGCGGCCTAACCACTGAGCCACGGCGTGGCCGTTAACGTTGGAGGCTTTCGGTTATCCTCCAAGATGAATGTATGTTAACTCTAAGCTCTATGTACTCTGTACTCATTTGCGCTTCATTTTATTCCTCGTCCTTAACGTTGGAGGCTTTCCGTTATCCTCCAAGATGAATGTATGGTAACTGTAAGCTCTATGTACCCTGCACTCATTTGCGCTTCATTTCATTCATCGTCCTTAAAGTTAAAAGTTTTTCCTTATCCTGAAAGATGAATGTCTGGTAACTCTAAGCTCTATGCACCCTGTACTCATTTGAACATAATTTCATTCATGGTCCGATATGACAACGTTGTAGGTTTTTCCTTATCCTGAAAGATTACTCTAAGCTCTATGTACAGTGTACTCATTTGAACACCATTTCATTCATCGTCCGATATGACTTAATGTTGGAGGTTTTCCCTTATTATAAAACATGAATGTCTGGTAACTCTAAGCTCTTTGTACTTTGGGATCGTTTGAATATTACTTCATTCATCGTCGGATATGACTTAACGTTGGGGGTTTTCCCTTATGCTGAAAGATGAATGTCTGGTAACTCTAAGTTCTTTGTACTTTGGGCTCGTTTGAACATCATTGCATTCATCGTCGATATGACTTAATGTTGGAGGTTTTCCCTTATTATAAAACATGAATGTCTGGTAACTCTAAGCTCTTTGTACTTTGGGATCGTTTGAATATTACTTCATTCATCGTCGGATATGACTTAACGTTGGGGGTTTTCCCTTATGCTGAAAGATGAATGTCTGGTAACTCTAAGTTCTTTGTACTTTGGGCTCGTTTGAACATCATTGCATTCATCGTCCGATATGACTTAACGTTGGATGCTATCCCTTATCCTAGAAGACGATTGTTGTGTAACTCTGAGCTCCCTGGACCCTGCGCTCATCTGAGCATCATTTCTTCCATTTCATTCATCTTCCGATATCACTTAACATTACGTAAATAAAATAGTTTAGAAGGTAGCTGTAGTCACAGATTTCTATTTTATATTTGTAATATTTGATTACAAAATGTTAAAACTACAACAAATACTTTACTTAAAATGTTGGTCTAGTGATTGAATTCTATTCATACAGTGGTTAAAGTGAAATTTTACCCATCCTTAATATTAAAACGTTACTTTGGTAGGCTAGTTTACATTATTAATGTACATCTTTACAAGTAAGTGCTACATAAAATATTTTACTATCACTCCAAGTCTTTTGTATTCACATATTCTACATAAACATGTGAAAGGGCGTACTTGCTTGTATTTGGTTCAAAGCGCTGATTGTTTGTGAGATTCACGGATGTTTAATGTTCTCGGGATATCGATAGCTGTCGGCGTTGGTCATCGAATGTCATTTCGAATTTCATTCACTTCGGTAGCCGCATGTTCGCTGACAGTCATTGAAAACCTCAGTGACATCTGACTAGCATTTAATTTACAGTGACTTGCACATATTAAATTATGTGCATTCCACTGCTCGAAAGGTATTCATCACAGATTACAGAATGCTCCTACACAGGTAATTTGCTCTGGTTTGTATTTCTACCTGCATATTTTAGAGTAATCAAAATTCGGTGAATTAAAATGTAACTAAAATAATAAACGTTTGTTTGGGCTATATTTATTACAATAACCTCTAAAATTTAACACTTTATGGCTATGGTTTAAGGTAGTGCACATTTAAAATGGCGTTCTATACATACTATTTATCTAGCATTTTTCATTACTTAATCATCCCATGTTGAAAATATTAGATCGATTAAATCAGTACACAGAGCTCTGAGCTAACAGACATTCATCTTCAGGATAAGGGAAAACCTCCAACGTTAAGTCATATCGGACGATCAGTTAAATTATGTACAAATGAGTCCAGGGTACATAGAACTTAGGGTTATTAGACATTCATCTTTCTGTATAGCGGAAAGCCTCCAACGTTAAGTCGAGGCCGCGCCGTGGCTCAGTGGTTAGACCGCTTGGCTCTCACCAAGGCGGCCCGGGTTCGATCCCAGGCGAACGCAAAGTGAGATTTGTGATGGACAACACGGTGCTGTGGCGGGTTTTCTCCGGGACCTCCGGTTTTTCCCACCATCTCATTCCACTGGTGCTCCATCTTCATCTCATGTATCATCAGTGTCACCACCTGCGGTGCCGTATGTAGTAAAAGCGGGCGTTAAACACTACACATTTCATTTCATTTCCAACGTAAAGTCATACCGGACTATTAATGAAATGATGTTTAAATGAGCTCAGGGTACATAGAGCTTAGGGTTCCAGACATTCTTCGTTCTGAATAAGGGAAAACTTTCAACGTTAAGTCATATCGGACGATGAATAAAATGTTGTTCAAGTGAGCGCATTGTCCACAATTACCTGGCATTGATCTTTCAGGATGATGAAAAAACTCCAACGTTAAATCATATCGGACGATGAATGAAATCATGTACAAATGAGCTCAGGGTACATAGAGCTTAGAGTTACCAGACATCCATCTTTCTGTACAGGGGAAAACCTCTAACCTTAAGTCATATTGGACGATGAATGAAATGATGTTCAAATGAGTACAGGATCCGTAGGGCTAAGAGTTACCAGACATTCATAGTTTGGGGAATAAGGAAAAAGTCGAGATGAATCTTATACAGATAACTTAACCTGACCAAGATTCGAACTTTGGACCTCTTGAACGAGAGGCATACACTCTATCTACGCTACAGAGTAGGGTTTGTTTATGGTTTTCTCATACGGGAAGTCATTACTCGTTTCGTTTATTTTATCTCTTTGTACAAAGAAAACGAAATTTCAAATTCATCGCTTAGCAACTAGCTGTAAAACATTTGACTATCACTTAAAGTCTACTGTATCCCCTTGTAGTGACAATAAGAAAATGTTTATCTTGAAGTAGGCACAGTAATAAGTGTTTGTAGAGGAGTAGGGAAAGTCATGTATATAAAGCATTTGGTTATCACTTCAAGATTACTGTATAACCTTTTAGCGAGATAAGAAAATGTTTATCTTGAAGTACATAGAGCAATAAGTGTTTGTACAAGAGTAGAGTAATTCATGTATGTAAAGCATTTGACTATCACTTAAACTCTACTGTATCCCCTTGTATCTACAATAAGTAATGTTTATCTTGAAGTACATAGAGCAATAAGTGTTTGTACAAGAGTAGAGTAATTCATGTATGTAAAGCATTTGACTATCACTTAAACTCTACTGTATCCCCTTGTATCTACAATAAGTAATGTTTATCTTGAAGTACATAGAGCAATAAGTGTTTGTACAAGAGTAGAGTAATTCATGTATGTAAAGCATTTGACTATCACTTAAACTCTACTGTATCCCCTTGTATCTACAATAAGTAATGTTTATCTTGAAGTACATAGAGCAATAAGTGTTTGTACAAGAGTAGAGTAATTCATGTATGTAAAGCATTTGACTATCACTTAAACTCTACTGTATCCCCTTGTATCTACAATAAGTAATGTTTATCTTGAAGTACATAGAGCAATAAGTGTTTGTACAAGAGTAGAGTAATTCATGTATGTAAAGCATTTGACTATCACTTAAACTCTACTGTATCCCCTTGTATCTACAATAAGTAATGTTTATCTTGAAGTACATAGAGCAATAAGTGTTTGTACAAGAGTAGAGTAATTCATGTATGTAAAGCATTTGACTATCACTTAAACTCTACTGTATCCCCTTGTATCTACAATAAGTAATGTTTATCTTGAAGTACATAGAGCAATAAGTGTTTGTACAAGAGTAGAGTAATTCATGTATGTAAAGCATTTGACTATCACTTAAACTCTACTGTATCCCCTTGTATCTACAATAAGTAATGTTTATCTTGAAGTACATAGAGCAATAAGTGTTTGTACAAGAGTAGAGTAATTCATGTATGTAAAGCATTTGACTATCACTTAAACTCTACTGTATCCCCTTGTATCTACAATAAGTAATGTTTATCTTGAAGTACATAGAGCAATAAGTGTTTGTACAAGAGTAGTGAAAGTGATGTATATAAAACATTTGACTGTCACTTAGTGTACTCTATCCCCTTATAACGACATAAGAAAATATTTATCTTGAAATAGAGCAACAAGTGTTTGTACGAGAGTAGACAACCTCCAACGTTAAGTTAAAGTTAAGTCATATACGAGGGCTGTTCAGTAAAGAGTGATCACCTTTTTTTGACAACGTACCTTCACTCATCCTCATAATTTTGATGATCCTTCTCAAAATAGTCTCCCCTGAATGCGATGCACTTGTCCCAGCGTTTCTGCCAGTCTTCAAAGACATGCTGGAAACCATTTTTTGAGAGATCCTTCAAAATCGCCTCCGCAACCTTCATCACTGCTTCTGATGATGGATAATGCCTCCCACGAAGGCGTTTCTTCAAGTTAGGGAATAGAAAAATGTCACATGGGGCTAGATCCGGACTATAGAGAGGGTGAGGGATGCACTTCACGTTGATTTTTGAAAGATATTTAGCAACTACATTGGCAATATGTGGCGGCGCATTATCGTGGTGCAGAATCCAGCCTGCTTCACTGTAGTATTGTACAGTTATTGATGTGTGTGCAGGTACAACATGCTGATAAACCATTCCACGAATATCAAAGAATGATATAACCATAACTTTCCCAGCAGAAGTTACCACTTTTGCTCTTTTGGCGGTCGATGATGAAGGAAATTTCCAAACTGAGCTTTGCTGTTTTCTCTCAGGATCAAAATGGTGTAGCCAAGTTTAATCAGCAGTGATTACGTGTGAAAGAAACTCCGGATCTGCTTCTAACATCAACTTTAACTGCATGTTACCTCCATTGCAGCGGTAGGCGATACTGAACATGTCTGGTTCTCACAGGCGGGAACCAGGAGTACCAACAATGAAACTACTACGGCGTGTTTGTTTCACATTAGGCTAACAGAATATAATAAGATTGAATTTTATTGCGAAAATTTATGACCGTAAAAATTATGATCATTTTTTATTGAACACCCTTCTTATATAAAACATTTGACGATCACTTTAAGTCTACTGTATCCCCTTATAGCGACATAAGAAACTGTTTATCTTGAAGTAAATACAGCAATAAGTGTTTGTACAGGATTGGAGAAAGTCATGTCCGTGCAGCACATTAGAGTTTTAGGTAACCTTAAGGTAGAAGAGCATTGAACTCTCAATTTTAAATCCTTAAAAATACAAGCGAGTGTTTGTACCATTTCGTTAATTTCTGCTGCAGGTATTGCTTGCGTACAATAATTTGTGCACAGTACAACCGTTAACTTTTAATGTGGAGTACGAGATGGCTACGTAAAAATAAAGGCAATTCGCAATAACGTTCTAAATCAGTTTTATAGTTCTTTTGTGACTCGGCGCGGAGCCGCGTTTCAAACCCTTGCAGGTATGTGTGTACATTCCCAGCCAACTGTGATCAAAAGCCTCTTTTTAATAGCGCCAACTTTTCGGGAGCTGTCTGCATTTTTTATCTTATTTTCTGTGTACACATTTGTCAGCGATGTCTGGCATTTAGAGCGCTGGGGGGAAAAAGGCAGTTATTATCAAATAAAACGCCCACTGGATGCTTGGAAGTAAACCAGTGCGATTGGGCTAGGGGCAGTACGTGAGTTCCATGCCTGTCGACCGGCATTCTGACTTGGGTTTCTAAGCGAATATTGGAAGGTCGCGGGGTCGATTCTCGCGCACATCCTTCCTGACGTTAGGTTTTCCTCGGGTTGCTCGTGATACTGAGGTGAATGCCTTACATCCTCTGCTTAACTTCATTCTCTCTATCCCGTTTTTCCTTGTAGCAAGGGTTACTGAATTTTCCGGTGGTGTTTGCCCTTTGGATACCCGGATTCTCGGCTGGGAGGAGGCGCTATGGTCGGCCGGCTGCAATTCTAGAGCGGACTGTTTGATTAATATTACCTGGTGGACCAATGGCGCGCTCTCTATGGTGACCGCACCTCCTTAGAGCTGTGGGGGAGGCTTCCCGTATGGGAGGGGATCCGTCCCCTTCAGCTGCTGTGGTGCAAGCAGTGCGGACCCTTAGCGCTCGTGGTACCTCTGACGTTACTAGACGAACCTCCGGCCGAACATTCGAGCCCCTCCATCTGGGAGCTATTCGGATTGGGTTAGTCTCGATGGGGCAGTGTGTTTCCGCCACCCACGGGAAATTGGGTACCTCCGGCCGCCCGGAGGGGGCACAGGGTTGCCTTATAAGTCCCGGGTACTAGCCTGCAGAGCTGGTAGCTGGTGTGCTAGATCACCGGCGGCCCAACCAAGGTTATTTGGTAGCCGGTTCGTTAAGGACCGGCTCGTAAGTGGCGTATCCACTTCCGTCCTGTCTGCTGTGTGCAGCGGGGGGGGGGGGGGGCAGTTTAAAAGATACTGTTCTACGGTAAAAGCCCGAGAGGCCCAGGACTAATGGGAGTAGATCCTCGCACTTAACTGTGGGGAAGGCTTCCCGTATGGGAGGGGATCCGTCCCCTTCAGCTGCTGTGGTGCGAGCGCTGCGGACCCTTAGCACTCGTAGTACCTCTGACGTTATACTAGAGGAACCTCGGGCCGAACATTCGAGCTCCTCCCTCTGGGAGCTATTCGGATTGGGTTGATCTCGAGGGGGCAGTGTGTTCCCGCCACCCACGGGAAATTGGGTACCTCCGGCCAGGCTACGGCCGCCCGGAGGGGGCAGAGGTTTGCCTATAACTTTCCGAGTACTAGGCTGCAGAGCTAGTAGAAGGTGTGCTAGATCACCAGGTGGCCCCACCGAGGTTTTCGGTAGTCTTCCCTGTGGGGTTGACGCGCGTAAGTGGCTTATCCACTTGCATCCCATCTTAACGTTGTTGTCGATGGGGCAGGGCCTTTTAAGAAATCAGATATTGCTCTATGGAAAGAGCCCCAGAGTTATCCATCGCTCCCTGGTAGAAGGGGGCCATGTTTTGCGGACTTTTGGGTAGATCCTCTGCGCATAATTGTGGGGAAGGCTTCCGACTCCTTCAGCTGCTGTGGTGCCAGTTGTGTAGTACTTCCGACGTTAATAAAACTGCAGCAAATACTCGAGCCTTTACCGTTGGGCAATTGTTCGGATTGGGTTGGTCTCGATAAGGTAGTTGTTCCAGAAATCCATAGCTATTAGAAGTATTGCCGCTCATTTGTGTTTGAGAGACGCCAAAGAGAAGCTCCGGTACTAGTCTGGATAGCTAGTTTTTTTAAGGCAATACTTAATGTCTTTCTAACCGGTTAGGTTGCATCGGACGATGGAGTGAAATGGAGGGGATTCGGTAGGTATGCCACCATGCTGTGCCCATTGTGCCTATGTCCCCAAGTGAAGCACCCTGGGAGGAAGGATGAGGTAAAAGGAGACAGATGGTGGCCGTCCCAAGGGGACACGACAGTACAGAGGGCAGGGTCCCTACAGTTTATTTAGAGACCTCTCGTGGCAGGTCAGGACAACAGACACGCTCCTCTACTGCGGGACGGCAACAAGCCCAGCAGCCGAGCTCCAAAAGTCCCTGGCTGGAGGTCCCGAAATAGTCCCAGCAGAGGAGCGGAAACCGGCAACCGACCTACCGGAGGAGGAAGTAGTTTTCTTCAGAGAATATCATCCTGCCATGCACCGCCGAGACTCCCGCCAACCTTTTACCCTGAAAGAGACCACCAGATGAGAGATGGTGTGAAATGATAATGGAGACGAAATGGAGGGACAGGAAATTCGGGGGTTGTAATGAACCTACCCACCATTCACCTGGTGACCCGGGAAAATGCATGGGTCAGGTAGAAAAAGTCGGCCACGTGAATCGATCCCGCGCCACAGACGAAACTGTCTGAGCCATCCCGCTCAGTGAAATGGCTGAACTATGTTCAAATGAACCTACGGTCCATAGAGCATATAATTCATCTTTCAGGATGAGGGAAAGCACGGAAAAAAGCTTTACACTTTATACCGAGATTCGAAATCGGTACCTCTTGAACGTGAGGCAGACGCGCTGTGACCTACGATCCGACCGAGGTTATCGTTAGTTTTCTAGGATGGGCTGAAGTGCCTAAGTGGAGTAGACTTTTCTACCCGAAAGGCGGAGGTGTGGGAGGAAGCTTTATACACCTTTGGAAAGCCTCAAGGAACCCCTCCAATGGCTCCCGGTAAGAGGTGAACATTCAACTTCCGGATGAACCTCTTACGAACATAAACTTGTAGGAGTTACTGTAGTGTTGCCTGTGATAAGTTCTGGCCTCATGTAGGGTTCTTTGGCCTCATCCTTCCTCCCGAAATAAGACCCAAAATAAACCTCGACTAAAGTGCTGGAATCCCCGTTGTGATAGATCACAAAGTCCACTGTGCTGTAAATAATTTTTCTGTATCTGTACACAATTTAATTTTATTACCAAACAGAACTTACTTTCTGGACGTATCTCATTTTAGGTGTAATAGGATATTATTCACCGTAGGCAACTGATTGAAAAAGTAGAAGCGTGTCTTGAAACATTACACGAACGTAGTTGTTTGCTTGTTAAGAAAACAAAAGAGCCGAGTAGAGACTAACTTTCTAACAAAATACAAAAGGCCTTTCGACAAAACTGGAATATAAATACGCACATAAAGGGCGACCATCACCTCTGAAGAAAAAGTTTGCGTGCGTTATTGCAGTTGATGCCTGCCCGAGCATTCATTAGTCCCTTTACGCACACTTGAAACGAGAGATAACGCGCTAACAATAAATAACGCACCAAAGGGGGAGAGAGGAAAAAGTACACCACACATTCTGATGAAAATTTTGAATTACGTGCAAACCCCTGAAGAACAATAGCATTTTAATTAATCGCTTGCTTTTTTGTTGTTGTGGAGTTAGCATTCCGTCTTGTAATTGTGTAAAAATGACAGTGTAATTTCATTAGAAGCAGCAAACAGAGGAAATAGCTACGGCGAATAAACGCTACTGTCTCTGGAGGTAGGTGTTCGACTCCTCCAGTCCAACTTCCTAATACATGGGATTTTCGATGGCTTCCCGAGTTGTTAAACAAATGCTGGGGAGAATGATTATACTCCCTTAATTGCTTGCGCTCGCTTTTCAGGGAGAGACCGGATGAAAAAGTGCGCAAGCCTGAATGGGGCCCCTAATATTTCCAATTCGAACACATGCAGTGAGGACTGGAAAACGGGGACTTCTTACCACTGTGCAATGAAACCTTCTGAAAAACATAGTTTAAATTTCAAAAAGATAGAAATACAAGCCTTTCTAGAGAGTGGGTTGCCAAAGTACTGTGCGTGGATTCACCAAATGATCTTGTATAGACACTCTCTCATAAATAATGACGCTTTTTAAGAAAATAGTTATTTGAAATGTGTTCTGACAAGCGATTAACTTGCCCGCCTCGGTAGCGTGTTGGTAGCATGTCTGACTCACGTTCAAGAGATCCCAAGTTCGAATATTGGTCAGGGTGAGTTGCCTAGACAAGGCTTTTTCCGGGTTTTTCCCTTATCTTAAAAGACGAATGTCGGGTATCTCTAAGCCCCATGGACCCCGGGCTCACTTGAGCATCATTTCACCCAATCCATTCATCCTTCGATATGACTGAACGTTCGAGGACGTCAATTAAAAAATGACAAGCAATTAAGAAATTTGCAAAGTACAGACCACTAAAATCCGTGGCCTTGAGCCATTGTTGAGCGAGGTTTCTTATCCCTCCTAATGTGCTGCTAGCAGGCGTCATTTCTAAATGCTCTGTTGGAACCAGGAGACACGTACATTTTGAAACAAGCTGTAGTATTACGGAGTAGCTCTGCACTTGTTTACTTGCTCGCAACTGATGTACAACTGACCTGCCCTCCCCAACAGTTGCAGCCGTTCTGAAGTGGACTCGTCCAGGTACCACTGCGCATCGCTCTCCATCTGTCAAGATATAAAAACTCATCTGTACATGCTTACAATATACGCAACACTAGCCATGACATTCTGGAAGTAGCATTGCCATAGCACAGAAACACAGTAAATTCTCCAAAACACCAAAATCAAAACGATATCCCCCTAACGTAAGTAATACTCCAGCCAGAATGATTGATTCTGAAACAAGAGTCTCAACATGCTTATCAATTATATTGGTTGATCGCTAGCGCAGGAATTTTGGCTACTTTGTGAGGACGCATAGATGTTAAATGAAGAAATATATATAAAGGAAACTGAAGGAACTTGAGAGATTTCTCAGAGAAACGAAGAAAGTGAGTTTTAAGATATTTTCCCTCTCAGAGAGGAGGTTCAGAAGGTACGCAGAGATAACGAGGAAAAGAGCGCTCCAATTAAAATCACGGTAGATTCTCAAAACATCAAGTGCCTTATTCGTTTTGGTTAAGAAACATCGGTTATGCATATTCTGATTTTCTTCAGATATAATCCGTTTTTAAATTGTCTTAATCTTCCAATTTAATTCAAAGACTGTACCACCCTCAAGAATATCTTGTTGACTCGTCAGAAATGGAGCTGATTTCTTTATGTTGTGAATGGCTAAGTACGAGGGCTGTTCAATAATCAATGATCATAACTTTTTTACGGTCATAATTCTTCTCACTAAAATTCAATCTTATTATATTCTGTTACCTTAATGTGAAACAGACACGCCGTATTAGTTTCATTGTTGATACTCCTGGTTCCCGCCTGTGAGAACCAAGCAAGTTCAGACATGTTCAGTATCGCCTACCGCTGCAATGGAGGTAACGCGCAAGGAGCAATATGCGGCTTTGAAATTCTGCTTTTGTCTCAACAAATCTTCAGTTGAGGCCTACACAATGTTACAGGAGGCCTATGGAGAGTTCTTCCCTACAGCACAGATCGAAGGTGGTTTAAAATATTTAAAGAGGGTAGACAATGAATTTCAAAGGAAGGTGGACCCGGTGCTCCAGTTACTGCTCTTACTGAAGAAAACATCAACACTGCTGCTGCCATTGTGAGAGAGGATTGACGAATTGCCTTAAGATCACTTTCTGAAATACTGAACATTTCATTGGGTGCCACCCACACGTTGGTGTCAGAAATATTACACACGAGACGTGTTTGTGCGCGATGGGTTCCAAGACTGTTGATTTCCGACAAAAGGACATTCGCATGCAGGTCTGAAGTGCAGTTAAAGCTGATGTTAGAGGAAGATCCGGAGTTTCTTTGAAACGTAATCACTGCTGATGAAACTTGTCTACATCATTTTGATCCTGAGTGCAAACAGAAAAGTTCAGCGTGGAAATCTGCTTCATCACCAACGCCCAAAAAGCAAAATTGTTTGCTTCTGCTGGGAAGGTTATGTCCATCTCATTCTTTGATATTCATAGAATGGTTTGTCAGCATGTTGTACCTGCACACACACATCAGTAACTGGACAATACTACAGGGATGTCCTGAAAACATTGCAAGTCTATATCAGGCGCAAAAATCATATTTCTGTGAAGCGGGCTGAATGCTGCATCACGATAATGCGCGGCCGCATATTACCAATACTGTTGCTGAATATATTGCAAAGTCAACTTGAAGTGCATCCCTCACCCTCCCTATAGTCCGGATTTAGTCACATGTCAGTTTTTTCTATTTCATAATTTGAAGAAACGCCTTCGTGGGTGGCATTATCCATCATCAGAAGCAGTGGTGAAGCCTGCGGAGGTTATTTTGAAGGATCTCTCAAAAATGGATTCCAGCATGTCTTTGAAGACCGTCAGAAACACTGAGACAAGTGTATCGCATTCAGGGGAGACTATTTTGAGAAGAACCATCAAAATTATGAGGATAATAAAGGTACGTTGTCAAAAAAAATTGTGATCTTTCTTTATTAAACAGCCCTTGTAGTCGTTTTAATATCTGGTTATGTGATTTATTTCTTTTATACTTCCTCTTCCATTTGGTATGTAGAGGAGGTTATGGCATAGCACCCACACATTGCATACCGGTATTTTACTGGAAATATACAATATGAAACTCTTTGAATTGTAAAAGATATATCTTATGGAAAAAGGTGTACGCAGCCACGTGTGTGTGCGCATTAGTTTGTGAACAACATTCATAAACGAAAAGACTTGATATTAAAGTTGAGCAAATTTAAAAGTTGTGACCAAAGATTTTCACGAAAATCCCCCGCCCAATTATTCCTGATATACGAGGGTCGGCTGATAAGACTCGGGCCTCACAATTAATAAGAAAGGTATTCTTGTTTCTGAACACAGTCTCCAGATGGGCTAATGCATTTGTCATATTGGTGTTCTAATTTCATTAAATCAACTATGTAGTGCGATTTATCATGGTCGTCAGCATAGCTGTTTACAGCAACAATGACCTCATTGCTGTGAAGTCTTCGTCCTCCAAGAAATTTTTTGAAGTTCGGGAACAGATGGTACATAGATAGATAGGTAGTTTTATTCACCTTAGGAATATACAATATTCATGGCTTCGTCAAATTTGTACCCATAAGAATAATACATTTCTTATGAGTAATACAATTATGAATAATACAATAGTAATTAAATAATACAATAGTAGTTAAGTAGTGATTAAAGTAATGCAGTAGTAATTAACAGAATAATAATACAAATAGTAATTAAGAATAAGGCAACTTAGGTCACATTTAAGAAGTAGGCTGTAAGAGACATAATTTTTACCAAAAAAAATCAATATTTACTTTATTATTTACTTTATTATTTAATTTTACTTCTTAGAAACTCATCTGTTGTCTGTGACATTACTTTTAGTAGGATATTTTTTACAGCTTTTCTCAATATTACAAGTATCACCTCCGAAGTTGCCCAGGTATTTATTCACAAACATCATTTTAGGAAGCATTGATATGTTGATTATGTTTTAAGTATTCTTCCACTGAATAATAGCAACCTTCTCTTAAAAATGATTTTACAGTCAGTTTAAACCTTTTCTCCGATGTTATACTTTTAATGCCATCGGGTAGTTTGTTATATAATAATACTGCTTTATGTTCGAAGCTATGTGTGAATAAAGTTGTATTGTGGCTTATAATGCGTAGATGTGATTTACTTCTTGTATTATGTGTATGTATCTGCGAATTTGTTTCAAATTGAGCAAGTACAATTCTTGTCCTAAATAGAGCTTCATATATATACACACAGGGTAATGGAAGTATTTTTAGTAGTTTAAAATATGGTTTACAGCTGGTGGTGAAAGGAATATTTACTATATAACGAATAGTCCTTTTCTGCAGTCTAAATATTTTTGATACATCTTTAGCATTTCCCCAGCTAAGTATTCCATAAGACATTACAGAATGAAAATAAGCAAAATAAATAATTCTCAACACATTTGTGTTTACAGACTCCCTCATTGATTTAATAGCGAATGTAATTCTGCTTAGTTTCAATTCTATTTGCTGAATTTGTTTTTCCCATTTTAAATGTTCATCTAACCATATTCCTAGAAATTTGGTATTTGATTCATAGAGTAGTGATTTATTCCCTAAATATATACTTGGGAATTGAGCAGTGTTATTTAGTTTGTGGTGAAAGCCTATAGCTACTGATTTTTCTTCATTTATTTTTAGCTTAATTTTTAAAAACCAATCGACAATTTTGTATTAAAAGTATTGTGACTTTGTGGGTTCGTGAAATGAAGAGTCCAATTACACCACTCAACAATGTTCTTTATTTCCACCGACTTACAGTTAAACTCTTGCCAATTACACAGAATTACGTAATGCACACAATTACGATTCACCAGTTCGTCCGTTACAATTTCATTTGCACTCGTAATTACGTACAATCTTCCGATGCTCTCACACAGTCTTCTCGTCGTACACTAGCACTGCATTCTTACACCAAGAACTGACTGACTGACTAACTCGACGTGCTGCTTATATAGGGCCAGCGGGTCGATCGGAAGGTTCCAGATTAGAGGAAATATCGTGCAAGTTCGAGAACACAGGTGGAACAGAAAGAGACGGCGCCGTGATGTTTTTTGTCCCAGCCATCCCTTCTTAACGCTATAAGACAAACGAGGGGGCGGGGCGAACACCGACCCGTCTGCTGCTCGCCCAGTCTATAGGGTGTTCCGACGCTCGGGTGACAGTATTATTATAGCTTAATACCTCATTCGAGGTTTTCCCAGTCATTAATATGCTGGTATCATCGGCAAAGAGTGTCAAATTGATGTTCTCGCTAGTCACTGAGTTATGCACATAGCAGTATGACAACACTGCAGTACTCCGATTGGTTGCTCATCTAGTGGCGCTCAAGGACAAACACCTTCTCATTTGAAACACATAATAATATTTTTGGAAATCCCTTGTATATTAAAACCTGCTTTGTTGATTGCACGTTTGTAGTTTCAAACTGGAAGGTTCGCTACCAGTTGATAGAACAATGTGTAGATAGATCGCAGTGACCCATGTGTTCCCCTCATTGAATAATCTATATCTATGTTTAAATTGCCTCTCGTAGGTATATCCAATTTTCTCGGCACGCATTTTCATTGAGATTTTCTTGGCAGGTAGTAAACGCTGTTGTGTAAAATTAAGGGTCTCTTTAAGTGAAGGCAGTACTTGAGATAAGAATGGATCGATAAGAAATACCGTCGTTACATAAAAACAACCCTCATAAGACATGCAAATACACAGAATTAGTAATGCAGGTCATGCGCGGATTTTTAACACCGACCTTCAACGCATTCTCTCCACTGACACCGCCGGAGTTCTCTTGTGTGCTTAATATTCTCGCGTAAACGATTTCCTATCATCACATAATCGTTCTTATAATAATTCAATGGCCTTGTTGAACGTTCGATGCTAATGCAGCACGTTCTAGGATAAATTTTGCTGCATATTTTTCTCCCTGAAGTACTTTCATATCTTCTAAACCACGACTGAGTTCAAGAATCTTTTGTTTAAACGAATATACCGGGTGAGTAAACAGTGTGAAACAATGCCTGTAACCCCATTGTTGCAAGTGTTGATATATGCCTTAAAAAGCTGTAAAATAACAATATGATCTCACATTACTGTGATTACAAATAAAGGCTCTGAGCTTTTTTCTTTTTTTTTTTTCTTCGTTAAATGGCAACGTTTTTCTGCACTCTTCCAGTCTTTGAGAGTCCCTGTGCCCTGACGGGGCCAGGCATACTCACTAAAAAAACCCTCCATGTGCTAGTTGCGTGCATCTTATATTTGTATACGTGCATTTATCATGCTTCTTGGTCGGATCTCACATAGCACCCCGGTTAGTAAGTGAAAGCTACGAGGGCTGTTCAATAAAGTATGATCTCAATGTTTTTTGACAACATTTCCTTTACTCATCCTCATAATTTTGATAGTCCTTCTCAGAATAGTCTCCCATTAATGCGAAGCACCTGTTCCAGTGTTTCTGCCAGTCTTTAAAGGCATGCTGGAAACCATTTTTGAGAGATCCTTCAATATCACCTCCGCAAACTTCACCACTCCTGATGATGGATAATGCTTCCCATGAAGGCGTTTCTTCAGGTTAGGGAATAGAAAAGGTCACATGGGGCTAAATCCGGACTATAGGGAGGGTGAGGGATGCACTTCATGTTGATTTCTACAAGATATTCAGCAACAACATTGGTAATATGCGGCCGCGCATTATTGTGGTACAGTATCTAACCTGCTTCACGAAGATGTGGTCTTTTGCGTCTTATATGGACTTGCAATGTTTCAGGACATCCCTGTAGTATTGTCTAGTTACTGATGTGTGAGCAGGTACAACAAGCTGATAAACCATTTCATGAATATCAATGAACGAGATGACCATTGCTTTCCCAGCAGAAGCAACCACTTTTGCTTTTTTGGGGGGTTGGTGATGAAGGAGATTTCCACACTGAGTTTTGCTGTTTGCTCTCAGGATCAAAATGATGTAGCTTAGTTTCACCAGTAGTGATTACGTTTGAAATAAACTCCGGATCTTCCTCTAACATCAACTTTAACTGCATGCAGACCTGCATGCGAATGTTTTCTTTTGTTCGGGAATCAACAGTCTTGGAACCCATCGCGCACAAACACGTCTCATGTCACCAACCTGTGGATGGCACCCAATGAAATGTTCAGTATATCAGAAAGTGATCTTAAGGTAATTCGTTTATCCTCTCTCACAATGGCAGCAGCAGTGTTGATGTTTTCTTCCGTAAGAGCAGTAACTGGAGCACCGGGTCCACCTTCCTTTGAAATTGATTGTCTCCCCTCTTTAAGCAGTTTAAACCAACTTATAGTTGTACTGTAGGGAAGAAAAGACTCTCCATGGGCCTCCTGTAACATTGTATAGGCTTCAACTGAAGATTTGTTGAGACGAAGGCAGAATTTCAAAGCCGCATATCGTTCCTCGCGTTTTACCTCCATTACAGCGGTAGGCGATATTGAACATGTCTGAACTTGCCTGGTTCTCACAGGCGAGAACCAAGAGTACCAACAATGAAACTACTACGGTGTGTTTGTTTCACACTAAGCTAATAGAATATGATTAGATGAATTTTAGTGCGAAAAATTATGACCGTAAAAAAATTATGATCATTCTTTATTGAACAGCCCTGGTATATTTGACACAAATTATGTACTTTAACAAGATCTACACATTTTTTGCTATTTAAGATTGTATCTATTCTTTACATTTTACGAGTTATACAAAGATAACTGACAATGAAGAGCACTTCTGAACATATTATTAGAAATTTGCAGGAGTAGTTATACAAATGCTGTGGATTTAAACTGTAGTGTGTAGAAAAAGTATTGAGAAAGTAACGCCGTGACGGATATAAATTTTCACATTCAAGTTTTACGCAACCTGCCCTTCAATCTGTATTTATTCGATGCATGAACTTTCCTCTACGGAAAGTCACGAGTCATAAAAAGCAAATGTTGGATATAAAATAAAACTGCATTTAAATTGCATTTCCAGGGCAAAGCGTCGCCTACACACAATCTGATCCACGACGTTTATTGCTGTATAAAAATGTCAGGGGAATTAACTTTACAAATGGGTATTGCAAATGTCAGCTATCACAACAATCTGAATTGCTAAAGACATTATAACTGTGTTTCATGGTTTCACTGCAGAATTAAGAAAAAATATGATGTGCTGAACCTATATGACCTTTTATTCTTCTACCCACCTCATGTTAATCATAACCAGATCAAGGCTCACATAAAGTATATCTCAGCTAAATTCAGCTCTGCAACACTGTTTCTATAGATACACTTAAACTAATGTATTATACTTGTATATTTTAACTCTGTCATGGAATATTATTTTGGAACAATTCAGTGAAAATAAAAAAAAATATTTGAAATATGTTCTAACAAGCAATTGACTAAGTTCACTGGGCAACAATGCAAATGTTTCGGGCTTAAAAATAGTGTATTTGCTGAATTAAAAAATCACCATAAAAATGATAGTTTAGCTCTTGCTTTAAAGCTAAAGTGACATTTCATTTTTTAGCGCGACGAATTTAAATTTTGGGAAATTTTTTTTAGAGTTGGCACACCTGTCAAATAACAAAACAAAGAGAGAAGTTTTGGAAATTAAATGGTGCAAAAGTTAAGGAAGACATTTTTGTCGGGCCACAAATAAGAGAACTTGTAGAGGATCCTGCATTTGACCAAATTTTGCAGGGGAAAGAAAAGGAAGCTTGGGAAGCCTTCAAGGGTGTTGTTCATGGATTTTTAGGCAACAAAGAAGATGACAACTACAAGCATTTGGTGACAGTGCTCCTGCAAAAATACCATAACCTTGGATGCAATATGTCCATAAGATCCATTTTCTCCACTCCCACCTAGACTTTTTCCCTCCTAGTTGTGGAGCTGTTAGTGATGGACATGGGGAGAGATTCCATCAGGACATTTCTGTTATGGAACAAAGATATCAGGGCCGTTGGAATGAAGTTGGTCTTTGTATAGGGATTCTGAGGACCTCCATCACAGGAGGCAAGCTAAAAGACGACGAAGTCAATAGGCCACCACATGATTCTCTTCAGACACGACTATCTGCGAAGTATTTTTCCAGCAATTTAGTACTCTTAGCATGTAATTAACAGTTAAAAAATCAAATGCACTTTCATTGTTGTTAGCGTGTATTTAATTAAAATGTATTCTTTTCTCTCAATCCGTTAATATGTAATACTTCCACCTTGTGTATATCATAGAAACTAAAACTAATAATGTCATATTTATTTTTCTCAACCCAAAATTAGTAGGAATTGCCTCATGAAGTGCTCGAAACTTTCAAAGATTATTTTGTTGTTGCCCAGTGTTATAATCATTAAGATTTTTAATTTGAATTTCTATAAGAAATCAATCTTTTTTTTTTTTTATTTAACACCAAATCCATTACAATTCTTATCACAAAACTTTATGCTGTCATCTGAATCAATTTAATACTTCAAATTGAACTAATACATATTTTCGAGCAATTTAATAAGCTTCCGATCTCTTCGACGTTCCAGAAAGAAAGATGAATTTTCTTTCGATTTCTACACCAAGATTATTTTATTCCTCTATAATATCGCTACATATATATAATTTTATATGATTGGCCGATTTATTAATACGTCATTACATTACGTAATACAATTATTACTGCGGCAAATCACAAAATTGCATATATTTTTACACAATTTTGTTTGTTTCTTTTTTCTTTATATAAATTTAGAAATTTTTCAAACACTTTCTAAATATAAATGGAAACAACTGTTACAGTTCAAACGTTGTTATCTCCATTTTGCGATTGTTTTTTCTTAACAAAAAGATTATTTCAAACTCGCAGTGTACGCAACAATGGCCATGGCATCCTGTAAATAGCATTGCCAAACTAAGGAAAGTCGATATATTTTCCAAAACACAAAAATCAAAAAACCTACTTTACTTCTGAGGCCACCTACTACATTTGTAGAGTAAGATTAAGTGATATCCTTTCCAATAATTTATCAATTTGTGACATGAAATTAGAAGACCTTGTACCTCCGTGTCCGTCAAAACAAATTTTTTAATTTCAAAATTGGTTTTCATTACAGAAACAAGTTTTCACTGTTTGTAATACGTGAACAATTAAATATCAAATGCGTCATTAGAAAGAAGATAGAGAGTGAAGCGTTTATTTTGAACATACCTGAGAAGTTCTTATCTTTGCAGCTGTCCCGAACATGCATCAACTTGTGCACTCTGGGTGCCGGAAATTGATTTTCAATGCCGCACGAAACGAAAATGGCTTGGTAGAGTCATTTCCGCGATTTCAGTCCTTTTATTTTTTTGTAAACCTCTGACTGTCGTATTCCCAGCATAATTGGGGAATGTCATGTTTTTGTACATGCAGTGACGTCGTATACAAAATAAGCAGCTTTGTTTTTGTTTTTGTGAATGTACCTCGCAACTGTCATAACATGAAGCAAGAGGCGTCAACGATTGTCATTTCGGATGTTACGTGAAGAGATTTTCAAAATAATTAGTTGGACAAATGCAGTCTCTGGACTAGTGGCTAACATCCTAACTTCAAATCTCAGAGTCTCTGGTAATTTTACTTAAGCCACCATTACTTCCTATCTTCGGTGAAGTGGTGCAAGTGCTAATGTGTGTGACGTCATTCGGGAAGCCCTCGTTCGATCCCTGTAGGTAGCAAATTCTAAGTTGCCTTTTTCTGGTTATGTTAAATTGATTTAATTTACAGAATAAAATTAAAGTAAATTATACGAGAGTCGGTCCCGGGTTTCACAATAAAGAAGACACATTTAAATATTTGTCTTGTATTCTTTGATTGGTTGTACTTTTAGTTCCTCTCTGATACTGTAATTTCTAATATGTTCTTGCCTTGAACAGAAATATGTTGCCGCTGCTTGAATTTTCCTTTTTCTCTTTTTCTTTTAGGAACCTGACCTTCCATACATTGTCGTAGGTAGTGCTATTGTTCAGTGATATCTTAGCTACCTATTTTTTCTAACACTTTTTGTTTGATTGTTCCACAAATATGTTGAAACTTCTGTAATTTTTTATTTACATCTTGTTCTTCATAAGTTATATCGCAGCCCAAGTACTGAAAGAATTTTTTTTAACTTAAGTTCCATGACTAACCTATTTAACCTATTTTTCAATTATAAATTATGCTGTTCACGAACAAGAACACACTCCAAACAAACACATACGTGCGCTCATGCAATCTCTTTTATTTTTAATTGAAGTTGATATTGTACTCGTAGTTACCTCCTATTGTACAGTGTGTTTTGAAACGACACCACACGATAGTTGCTCACCTTCTATGTGACACCTATAGATAGTCTTTACCGCCATAAAAACGCTCCAGAATGAGTGTGGATCAAGCAGTTAAAGGAACAATGTCGCGTGCCTCACGCTGTTGAAGTTCGCAGGTAGGTGACACAGCGTACCGCCTGCTTTAGCTGTTTCTAAACATACCGACGTACTCCACGATAGTTGCTACTATTAAGAATTTCTATGGCTTATGAAGCCGCAATAAAGAATATATACTTTAGTTATTTGTTTATGGGTGTTTAACGCAATTCCATGACCTGCTGACGCTATCGACTGAGCCACACCACTCCTTTGTTCGAGGATAATCCGAAGTTATCTATCTCCCAGTATTAACAGAATGATCTTGTTTCATAGAAATTGCTGCAACTGAAGGAATTACATATGAGAAATGACGTGAATAATTAAAGCGATCTTTGGCAGCGTAAATAGGGGACAGTGGCTTAGGAAAACACTCCCCACTGCGCCCTGTAGCTGGAGTCAAAGGGATTTTACGAGGTCGAAACCTTCATTCACGGAATAACAAACAAATCCGAGGGATTTATTGCGACCGCCTGGTTATTGCGTTGCTACTACACGGAGAAGTCTGTAATTTGGAACATACATGACATAGCTCTTCTGCCAACAGAAAATCTGACGTATTACACTCACATGACTTTCTCTACTCTTGTATAAACACTTCTGTCTACATCATGCTTATCAAGATACCATTACCTTATTGTTCTTTTTCTTGCAGGTACTACGCAATGCGGAAATACAGTATATTTTAGTGATGATCAGATGTTTTAAAGGTCTGGCCGCTATATGTGATTCTCACAAATGCTTTTATACCGACAGACCCAAAAACATCCTAACCGGCTGAGCGATGTTTTACCTGTCTGCGATGTCGGTGCTCGTTGCCGCTATCATAGAAAGGCGTGGACCAAAGGATATATATAAACTCGAGGGTATCTACCAGGGCTATCTACACATAGTGAAGACTGATCCCCCATCTGACGACCAGGGAGTTACCAAGTTGTCCCTGAAGGGCGCCCGGCGCCTCCGTGGGGCTTTCCATAGGGCTAGAGGCTAACAAGGCCCCCCATCTGGTCCGAAAACACAAGACGGGATGGACGTGGATACGTCACTTAGGCGTGCCAACCCCAAAAGGGGAAAACTACCGGTCAACATCAGTAGGGCCACCTGGTGACCTAGCACACCTTCTACTAGCTACGTAGGCTAGTATGCGGGAATATATGGCTTCCCTCAACCCCGTTCGAAGACGTACCCGATCTCCCACGAATATCGGGAACCATTGCCCCCTCGAGTCCAACCCAATCCGAACAACTCCCAATCAGGGAGGGGCTCGAATGTTCGGCCCTAGTTTCTTCTGCTAACGCCAGAGATACCACAAGTACTAGGGGTCAAGTCGGGATGGAAGTGCATACGTCACTGACGCGCGTAAACCCCGCAGGGAAGACTATCCAAAAGCCTCAGTGGGGCCGCCTGGTGATCTAGCACACCTTCTACTAGCTCTGCAGGCTAGCACCCGGAGCTTTTTAGGCAACCCTCTGCCCCCTCCGTTCGGCCGTAGCCTGGCCGGAGGTATCCAATTCACCGTGTGTTCTTTTTTAATTTACGTCCTCCAACGTTGTCATCGGACGATGACTGAAATGGGTGAAATGATGCTCAAATGAGTCCGGAGTCCATGGAGCTTAGAGCTACCAGACATTCGTCTTCCAGAATAAGGGGAAACCGCGGAAAAAAAGACTTTATCCAAGTAACTCGCCCTGACCGAGATTCGAACTCGGGACCTCTTGAACGTGAGGCAGACACGCTACCATCTACGCTACCGAGGCGATCTCCCCGTGGGTGTCGCGAACGCACTGCCCCCTCGAGTCCAACCCAATCCGAACAACTCCCCGACGGGAGGGGCTCGGCAGTTCAGCCCGAGGTTCCTTTAGTAACGTCAGAGGTACTACGAGTGCTAGGGGTCCGCAGCGTTCGCACCACGGCAGCTGAAGGGTGGGATCCCTTCCCCTACGGGAGGACCAAAGGATTCAATTCATGCCAGAGGATCTACTCCCATCAGTCCTGGACCCGTAGGACCAAGGACCCGGGCCTCCTACCAGGGAGTTACCGAGCTGTCCCGAAAGGGCGTCCGGCGCCACCGAGCCTCTTTCCATAGGGCAAGACCTAGAGACTAACAAGTCCCCCCCCCCATCAAGACGGGATGGAAGTGGATACGCCACTTACGCGCGCCAACACCAAAATGGGAAGGCTACCGATATGACCTCGGTAGGACCAAGGGATGCAGCATTTTTGAAATTTTAACTGCCCGTGTACTCAAAGGAAATGCTGCTGCCGTTGTCTACACATATTTGGTTCCTCCATCACTCGCCGTAACTCACGTAGAGAAATGCCGGCGGTTTCCTGGCAGATGTTTTGTTTTAATTCTTGCAGGGTGTATCGATGTCCTGTACACTTTAAACTACTCCAGAGATAGAAATCGAAGGGGTTAGGTCGCATCCACATATCTGTAACAAATAATCTGTCCTGAAACATATTTTCAATTCTTATCGAAAGATGGGTTCTATAAGCTGTTGCAGACTCTTGTTGGAAAAAAGGTAAAAACAAGCTCCATTTGTCAGTTCTTTAAAAGATGAGGACAGAATTGCATTCGCGTATGTACGGGCGTGAACTGTTGACTCGGAAAAATTGGGTCGATAACTATTTCCCCAATAACGGAGCACCGGTTCGGATGTTTTTGGGTCTCTAAGTATTTGCAAAACCCAGAACTTAAAACACAAAAGGTAATAAATAACGTAGCTATGCCTCTATCAGAGGGCATAAATATGTAAAGAGCTGCTTGGCGCGGGGTGTTTTTGTGAATATTATTTTCCCACCCTTAGAACATATTAAACGTAAATAAAATGTTTGATATTAACCAAACATTCGTTTTTGAGCTTTATTGTTCACTGAGGGTGCCCGCAACTGTAGCGTAGCTGCCACCGTGTCTACATCACGTTAAAGAGGTTCCGAATTCGAATCTCCGTCAAATTGGGGTATCTGGATAAGTCTTTCTCCGGGTTTTTCCCTTATCTTGAAAGATAAATGTCGGGTAACTCTAGGCTCTATGTACCCTGGACACATTTGAAAATCATTTCATTCATCGTCCGATATGACTTAACGTTGGAGGTTTTCCCTTTTCCTGAACAATGATGTCCGGTAACTCTAATCTCTATGTAACCTGTACTCATTTGAACATCATTTCATTCATCGTCCGATATGACTTAACGTTGGAGGTTTTCCCTTATCCTGAAAGATAAATGTCTGATAACTTTACGCTCTATGTACCCTGGACTCCTTTGAAAATCATTTCATTCATTGTCCGATATGACTCAACGTTGGAGGTTTTCCTTTATCCTGAAATATGAATGTCTGGTAACTCTAAGCTCTATGTAACCTGGATTTATTTGAACATCATTTCATTCATCGTTCAATATGACTTAACGTTGGAGGTTTTCCCTTATCCTGAAAAATTCATGTCTGTCAACTGCAAGCTCTATGTACCCTGGACTCATTTGAACGTCATTTCTTTCACCCTCCGATATGAGTTATCGCTGGAATGGATTAATTTAAAAAATAATGGATGCATACATTTGTATACAAAAGTGCATTATTATCATCATCATCATTCAGGAAGTCTCAAATCACGTATTGCCAGTGCTATTTATCGAAAAAGGGTTACATAAAGCACCCTGTTCTCGTTTATTAACCTGCCAATAATTTGATTCCAGAGCTGCAGAATCATTCATTTATAAAAATTTACGTTACATTTGAAATGCATTCCTGGTGGAATCCAATAAAATAAATCTGTTCCTCGATTATCTTTGATGGATTTGTAGTGATGAAGCCAATAAATAAAACAATTGATGGTATACGGACTGGCTAATTGAAAAAAAAAAAGATAAAAATACGCATCGCCGAGTCAAAAGGAACAGTAACGCCAACATTAGCGGCGAGTTTGTTAAGTTGGTAACTAACAAGTAGCCAGCTGATCGTAGTGATGCTGAAAATGAATTACGTTAACAACAAAAAAAGTTGAATATCTCTATCTCATTCGCTCGTCAGTGCTTCATTCACTCGCGGAGTACTAGAAATTCTGGTCGATACGCGCTTCTTTGTGAATATACAGATTCCGGTTCAAAGTACTCCCTAATTACAATACGAATTTCAAATGGAAAAGAGCATACAGCATTCGCGTACAGCTTTAATGAAAAATCTGATGCCTTTTTCTACCCACTCCTCTAAAGACTTGCTTTTCTGTCTACTGGTTGTTAATATATGCAGATAAACTTCACTACAGATTCCGTTTTAGGTATAACAAAAATACAGAGTTGTAAAGGAGATAATCAAATATTTTAAAAGCCGATCTCCATGCGATGGCTTCGTCATTCCATTGTCTTTTCATCATTACGATGAAAAAAAAGAAAAACAAAGTAAAGTGGAAGAAATTTACATACCAATGGCGAAAGATTTTGAAAATCAATCGAGAACCTAACAGAAATACTTCGGAAATGGGTATAAGGGAAGCCAGAACTGCAGTGAAATTTTAAAAAATGAGTTATTGTCAAAATATTCTTCTCTGATGTCTATAGAAGCGAATAAAAATATTTATTTTCTTGTCCCATCGTTTTAAAAGTCCTAAATAGACTTATTTTGAAAAGGCTGCACAGTGTGCCACGCCCCCTATTAGCCATTTGTAACTGTGTTCTCTCCTTAGTTGTAACTTTATTGAAGCTATATTCCAGAGCACACCCTTATTAGGAAACAAAGTCCTTGTTTTTTCTATCAATATTAATCTGTGCATCTGATGTTAATTCTTCCATGCTTTGTTTAGTATGTTTTGAATTATTAGTGCTGTTTTCAAGATGGGAAGAAGCAACAATTTTGGTGTAAGAAATCGGCATGAGAACCAGTATAAACATTTTAAGTAATTCCGATTACATAATTAAAGAGTTACATCCCCTAAAATGGAAAAAGTATACTAATACATGACAATATATTGACTTCGTCAAACCTAACCTCAAACTTTGGGGATGAATGTGAAGTGAAAATTGGTTCTTCAAGGAAAAAATTGGTTTCTTCATTGTGTAATGGCAGTGATATCAATTTAACTAAAGTAAATAATGTTATTAGATCAAAACGTTTTCAGTTAGTAGATATAGAAACATTGTACAGTGTAAATTTTGTGAAAATGAAAATTGTCATATCAGAGAACACCTAGAAAAGAAATGTGTTATTAGCTACATTATCTCTCAGTTGCCGAAAGTGTAATAAATAATATACATTTGGAACGTCCAGAACTATTGAAAGTGGTACAGAAGTAAATGTAAGGTTTGCTTATGGCTTGAGAAGCTTTGGCTTTGCTGTTTTCAGTTTATCAGCCCTGCCCAGCTAAATTTAACAAAATAATTAATAATACCATAGAGCAAGTTACTAAGGAGTCTAGGAAGAAGAGAAACAGTGAAAAACGAAAGGGAAAGGATGCTGATGATGAAACAGATGCAGAATATGGATCTGGAGAAATTCTGAGATAGTTCCAACATAGCAAAACTATAATGCGGTTTTCCTCTGTTTTATTTTTGTAGACTTTGGGTACGCTCATCTACAAAACTATTGCACCTAAAAGTCTACATTTTTTCTGGAATTAAAGCAATACTTAAACTGTTTTAAAGGTACTTGTCAGTATTTGAAATCTTGTTTATTTTTAGAAGTAAATTTAAGACATTTATTTAAAAAATCACATATCCTTTATTAAATCTCCAAAATAAGATCTATTATATTTAATGAATTGTGTAAGTATTGTAAAATAACAAGTAAAAGTTTCAAATTTATGCTTTCAGTGGTTCTTGAGCTAAGCACACCAAAAGCTCTCATTTTAACATTGGTAAGAGGGGCTGTTCCAGCTCCTCTTTAGTATATTCTGTTATTTACTCTTTTGAGTAGTAAGATTTTGTCTCTTGGGGCTTACCAGTAATTCAGATTTAAAAAAATTCAGACTTGTCCCAAATAATTCAAGTTATACATTATATTCATTATAAAATATTATAAATATCTGCTATTTAATGAGTATTTCACAGATATTTTTGACAAAATCGGAATTTTGTACAAATTTTCCGCTTAAGGCATAATTTGGAGTGTTCAAAATACCTTCAAAATCATTTTTCTAACTATACGTAAGCCATAATTTCGTCGAGAAAATTCCCTTCAAAACTCATTTTTAAAAAAATTACGTAAGACATAATTTTGGGTGAGCAAATTCCCTTCAAACCGCCCCTTTTAAATAGAAATTGCGTAAGACATAATTTGGGGTGGGCAAATTCCCTTCAAAACTCTTTTTTTTTTTAAAAAAATGCGTAAGACATAATTTGGGGTGGGCAAATTCCCTTCAAAACTCCTTTTTTAAACGAAATTGCGTAATACATAATTTGGGGTGGGCAAATTCCCTGAAAATTCCTTTTTTAAAAGGAATTGCGTAAGACATAATTTGTGGTGGGCAAATTCCCTTCAAAATTCCTTTTTTTAAAACGAAATTGCGTAAGATATAATTTGGAGTAAGCAAACTCCCTTGAAAATTCCTTTTTTAAAAAGAATTGTGTAAGACATAATTTGGGGTGGGCAAATTCCCTTGAAAATTCCTTTTTTAAAAAGAATTGTGTAAGACATAATTTGTGGTGGGAAAATACACTTCAAAATTCCTTTTTTAAACGAAATTGCGTAAGATATAATTTGGAGTAGGCAAATTCCCTTGAAAATTGCTTTTTTAAAAAGAATTGCGTAAGACATAATTTGTGGTGGGCAAATTCCCTTCAAAACTCCTTTTTTTAAACGAAATTGCGTAAGATATAATTTGGAGTAGGCAAATTCCCCTGAAAATTCCTTTTTTTTTAAAGAATTGTGTAAGACATAATTTGTGGTGGGAAAATTCACTTCAAAACTCCTTTTTTTAAACGAAATTGCGTAAGATATAATTTGGAGTAGGCAAATTCCCTTGAAAATTGCTTTTTTAAAAAGAATTGCGCAAGACGTAATTTGTGGTGGGCAAATTCCCTTCAAAACTCTTTTTTTTAAAAAAGAATTGCGCAAGACATAACTTGGTGTGGGCAAATTCCCTTCAAAAAACTTTTTTTGTTTACGTAAGACATAATTCGCGGTGGGAAAGTAACCTTCAAAATGATTTTTTTTTTAAATTTACGTTCTCAAATGATAAGTGATACCAGACAATAAATAAAATGATACTCAAATGTGTCCAGAGTACATAGAGCTTAGAGTTACGTGACAAGGTAAGACTTCGGAAGGAACCTTATCTTGATAACTCACCCTTTAAAATCTTCTTGTTCATATACTTAGAAGACGCTGGACTTAAATAAAAATGGAAATTTTTTATTGTTTTTCAACAAATATAATACAAAAATTAAACTTTGCTGAAAAGAGGCACAAAATATGTTTTAATAATAGGATTGTATAAGCAAGTTATTAATGTATGTTTTCTTTTTCATTTTCAGGTAAGTGTTGCTACTTGCAGTTCTAAACTGGTGAGTTAAACATATCTATGTTATTTATTGGCCAGTAGTTTTGATAGCATTTAAAATAACTCCTATGGGAAAAAATTACGGAACACCGGCGACATTCATATTATTTTGACAATGTACAGCTTTGTTAATAAACAAGTATTTAATATGTTTTGAACGTGAGGTGGCAGTTTACTTCAAATTTATCATTATGAGTCGGTTTTACATTTATCAGTGCTGTTTACTGTCACATCCACCCAGCCCGCCTCTGTAGTGCAGTTGGTAGCGAGTCTATCTCACGTTCAAGAGGTCCCGAGTTCGAATCTTCGAACTCAGGGTGAGTTATCTACGAGGGCTATGCAATAAAGAATGATAACATTTTTTTTTTTTTGACAACGTACCTTTATTCATCCTCATAATGTTGATGGTCCTTCTCAAAATAGTCTCCCCTAAATGCGATGCACTTGTCCCAGCGTTTCTGCCAGTCTTCAAAGACATGCTGGAAACCATTTTTGAGAGATCCTTCAAAATCGCCTCCGCAGCCCTCACAACTGCTTCTGATGATGGATAATGTCTCCCACGAAGCCGTTTCTTCAAGTTAGGGAATAGAAAAAGTCAAATGGGGCTAAATCCGGACTATAGGGGCAATGAGGGATGCACTTCAAGTTGATTTTGCAAGATATTCAGCAACAACATTGGCAATATGCGGCCGCGCATTATCGTGGCGCAGCATCCAGCCTGCTTCACGTAAATGTGGTCTTCTGCGCCTGATATGGACCTTCAATGTTTTCAGGACATCCCTGTAGTATTGTCCATTTACTGATGTGTGTGCAGGTACAACATGCTGATAAACCATTCAATGAATATCGAAGAATAAAATGATCATAACTTTTCCAGCAGAAGCAACCACTTTTACTTTTTGGGTGGGGGGGGGGAGGGTTGGTGATGAAGGAGATTTCCACACTGAGCTTTGCTGTTTGCTCTCAGGATCAAAATGATATAGCCAAGTTTCATCAGCAGTGATTACTTTTGAAAGAAACTCCGGATCGTCCTCTAACATCAACTTCAACTGCATGCAGACCTACATGCGAATGTCCTTTCGTTCGGGAATCAACAGTCTTGGAACCCATCGCGCACAAACACTTCTCATGTGTAATGTTTCTGTCTCCAACGTGTGGGTGGCATCCAATGAAATGTTCAATGTTTCAGAAAGTGATGTTAAGGTAATTCGTCGATCCTGTCTCACAATGGGAGCAGCAGTGTTGATGTTTTCTTCCGTAAGAGCAGTAACTGGAGCACCTGGCCCACCTTCCTTTGAAATTGATTATCTCCGCTCTTTAAACACTTTAAACCACCTTCGATCTGTGCTGTAGGGAAGAACAGACTCTTCATAGGCCTCCTGTAACATTGTATAGGCCTCAACTGAAAATTTGTTGAGACGAAAGCAGAACTTCAAAGCCGCATATTGTTCCTCTCCATTGCAGCGGTAGGCGATACTGAACATGTCTGAACTTCCCTGGTTCTCGCAGGGGGGAACCAGGAGTACCAACAATGAAACTACTACGGCGTTTTGTTTCACTTTAAAATAACAGAATATAATAAGATTGAATTTTAGTGCGAAAAATTTTGACCGTAGAAACATTATGATCATTCTTTTTTGAACTACTCTCGTGGATAATGTTTTACCGGGATATTCCCTTATCCTTAAAGATGGATGTCGAGTAACTCTAAGCTCTATGGACTCCGGATTCATTTGAACATCATTTCGTTGACCGTCCGATATGACTTAACATTGGAGGACGTAAATAAATGAAAATAAAGGACATCCTACACATAGCTTGTGATCATCACCGCAGCAACTGGCAGCATGTGCGTCATCCACACATCCTTCGTCAGGAATTTTAAGCTTAGTTTAACAAAATATGAATTTACTTGACCTTTATTTCTTTCCTCACATTGAGTGATTGCCAAACATATTCAGTGTGCTTTACCTGATCGTAATTTAAAAAGTATCACATGGCAACCAACCCTTTTGAAACATTTGACTATCTATGATAAGATTATGTTTATCTTGATTATCTTGAATTAGATAGAGGAGTAGGTGTTTATACAAGAGTTGAGAAAGTCGTGTGGTTGCAACGATCATAATTTTTTGATAAAAACAGAGAACGTTTTGCTTCATCTCGTTTTCTGCATATGGTGTAAGACATCATTCCCAGTCCCTTGAAGTTTGATCCCTTGCAGTGCAATCGAATTACCGGTAAAGAAGAGGAGCAACCCACGCGCTAATCACAGAATAGCGCGGCAGTTTCAGGTTTCGCCCTGCGTGGGTGGTTTGTCTTGGGGCGCCAATTTAGATAGTGCCTTCACGTGGCGGTGAAGAAAATTACACCACCCTCGGGAACACTGCACGGGGTAATCTGAATAAGCCCTGTCCCTTGACTATGACCAGGTTCCAGAAGGTGGGAGTCAGTATTTCCATCTTTTGAGCTCATGCCTTCGGGAAGCAGGAATGACGTCAAGATACTACGGGTGGCCACACCTGAGGATGGACACGATAGGTTTTAACTGCAGGGTGACGTTCGTGTGATCGGCTGCCCAATCCGCTGCGACCTACTCATCACATGAGAGACCAGGAATTAATAATTTACTCCAATTCCGACAGCAAAAAGCAAATTCGTTACTATGGAGTGTCGACGCTTAGCTAGGCAGGCTGAAAGCGTTTCACCACGTTAGGACCTCGGGCGACGCTATCGCCTAACCCATACCGTTCGGCCATTTTAATATTTACTACATTTTAAACAGCAAATATTGACAATGTTGCATTCCGGTCTCGAGTTCGAATCTCGGTCAGGGTGAGTTACCTGGATATGGTTTTTCCGGGGTTTTCTCTTATCCTGAAAGACGAATGTCGGGTAACACTAAGCTCTATGGACCATGAACTCATTTGAGCATCATTCCGCCCATTCCATTCATCGTCCGATGTGACTTAACGTCGGAGGACGTGAAATTACAATATATAAAATGTTTATTTTATTTTATTACTGTACTTTCATTTAGATTAACCTCCTTTAACCATTTAGGTCATATCAGACAATGAATGAAACGGGTGAAATGATGCTCAAATACTCTCGTGGTCCATATATCTCTAAATTACCAGACATCCATCTTTCAGAATAAGAGAGAACGCCAACGTTAAGTTATGATGGACGATGGATGAAATAATGTTTAAATGCGGCCAGCGTCCACAGAGCTGATAGTTACTAGACATTCATCTTTGAGGATAAGGGAAAACCTCCAACGTTATGTCATATAGGACGATGAGTGAAATGGTGTTCAAATGAGTACAGGGTCCATAGAGCTTAGAGTTACTAGATATTCATCTTTCAGGATAAGGCAGGACTTCCAACGTTATATCATATAAGACGATGAATGAGTACAGGATCCATATAGCTTAGAGTTACCAGACATTCATCTTTCAGGATAAGGGAAAACCTCCAACGTTAAGACATGTCGGACGATGAATGAAATAACGTTCAAATGTGGCCAGGGTACATAGAGCTTAGAGCTACTAGACATCTTTCAGAATAAGGGAAAACCTCCAACGTTATATCATATAGGACGATGAATGAAATGATGTTCAAATGAGACCAGGGTACATAGAGCTTAGAATTACTAGACATTCATCTTTCAGGATAAGGAAGGACTTCCAACGTTATATCATATAAGACGATGAATAAGATGATATTAAAATGAGTACAGGTCCATATAGCTTAGAGTTACCAGACATTCATCTTTCAGGATAAGGGAAAACCTCCAACGTTAAGTCATATCGGACGATGAATGAGATGACGTTCAAATGAGGCCAGGGTACATAGAGCTTAGAGTTACTAGACATCTTTCAGGATAAGGGAAAACCTCCAATGTTAAGTCATATCGAACGATGAATTAAATTATGTTCAAATGAGACCAGGTTACATAGAGCTTAGAATTACTAGACATTCATCTTTCAGGATAAGAGAAAACTTCCAACGTTAAGTCATATCGGACGATGAATGGAATTGGTGAAATGATGTTCGGATGAGCCCAGAGTCCATAGAGCTTAGAGTTATCCTACATTCATCCTTCAGGATAAGGGAAACCATGGAAAAACCTTATCGAGGTAACTCACCCTGACCGAGATTCGAACTCGGGACCTCTTGAACGTAAGGCAGACACGCCACCAGCACGCTACCAAGGCGGGCAAAACGATGAATGAAATAATGTTAAAATGAGTACAGGGTATATAGAGGTTATAGTTACTGGACATTCATCTTTCAAAATAAGGGAAAGCCTCCAAGGTTAAGTCATGTCGGACGATAAATGAAACGATGTTCAAATGAGTCCAGGGCACACAGAGCTTAGAGCTACCACACATTCATCTTTCAGTATAAGGAAAAGCCTTCAACGTTAAGTCATATCGGATGATGACTGGAATGATGTACAAATGAGTCCTGGGTACATAGAACTTAAAATTACCAGATCTTCATCCTTCAGGATAATTAATTGTTTTTCTATTCTTAGACTTCTTAGTGTAGGTAGAGGTTTTGGAAAGGTGGAATCAGAGAGTAAAATATACTGCTATAGGCGGGATTTGAACTACGGATTTTCTGGTCTTCGCACCAACTGTTAGTTACTATGGCAATATTTTTATTCTGACTGTACCTTACATTGATTGCTCTTTCAATTTGTTTTAATAAAGCTCGGGACCTGAAGTATTTACCTACAACTTTTTAAGATGCCTCTCCGCATGTTGTCATGGTAACTTGGTCAGAGCAACCGAGCGGACATTAGGAGATCTGTGGTTCCAATTCCGGCTAAAGCATGGCATTTTTTATTTTCTACTTTTCCGATTATAAAATTGTATATATCAAGAAGTAAAGTAAGAAAATAGGTATGTAAGAATATTTTGTACAAAGGTTAGGGATCTTATTCTCGTATTAAGTCGATTTTGTATTGCGTTAATCGCAGAGGAATTCATTACTTGGACGAAAGTTGCCCGTAGCCATTTGCAAAAGTACAGCAAGCAGCATCGAGAGCGAAAGTAGGTCATAATTTGTGCCTTTCTCGTCTCCCTCACTGGGTAGAACAAAACATTTCCACTTTGACGAATGTATTTAAAGCAGCAAAACCCAACAAGCAGCAGCAGCAGCAGACAGACAGAACTAAGGATGGCATCATGATAATAAGTGGGTAGGAGTCTTATCACTAGCGTGTTTTTTTTTGTTTTTTTTTTTTTTTTCCATCCATCACTTTCATCTTTTTGATGTCATTCGTCTAGCGCACCCGTAATGATCACATCAAACTTCCCAGCATGCATTTCGTGCGAGTTTGTCGCTGGATTTTATTTTTCATGCAGCTTTAGTAACACGCCTGTCACATGCTGTCGGTTCCAAAGTAAAACTAGCTGCAAAAAGCGAGAAATTCCCTAGTTATAGTTGTTAAGCAACTTCGTCTTCTTAGCGAAGATATTTTTTTTTAATGTAGATATAAGAAAAATACAGTAGCCAACGACAGTAGCTGAGCCAGATGGTTCAGGCGCATTCCTATGTGGTCCGAATTTGGGAGGTCCGGATTCGATTACCTGACCCATAGATTTTCCCGTGTAGCCTGACGAATGCTGAGTAGGTGAATTGCATCCTCCCGTATTACCCGTCCCTCAGTTTCATCTGGTGGTCTGTTTCAGGTCAGAAGTATACCTGGGGGCCTCGGCGCTGCATGCCACGATGACAAACTCCCGGTAAACACTTCCTGCTCTGGCAGAACGGCCTCCGGGCCAGCCTATTATGTGTTTCAAATGGAAAGAGTTCTGGAGTCCAGTTAATCAGATGATGTATCATACTCATTGTTGCCAGCTTGTTACCCCACTCCTTTTATATCCCCCCCCCCCTCTCTCTCTCTCTCTCACACACACACACTCACACACACACACAAATTCACACACACTCATACAACATGCAGGTCTGCTTGGCGCAGACGTAAGGGTAAGCAAATTATATTTTACAAACTTTTACAATGATGCAATTGCCAAAATCCAAATTGGAAAAAGCATTTTCTCAAATTATGTATATTTTAAAATACTATAATTTATGCTTATGAATTACCTGTTTTTCTAATCCAATGAAACTACCAGTGGCTCATCCATATTTCTGTCAATGTCACTTCCGTTATGAGATAATTCGTCATTGTCACTCTCTTCATCCTCTGAGTCTTGCAAATGTATGATCATAGGTTCCAAAATCGCGTCACGTGCTATTTCTTTCTTAAAATCGTCTTCTTGAAGGATTTATACATGCCTTACGCAGTATTCCCAGTCCTCTTGTGTCACCTCGTCAATTTATTGGTGAACAAGTCTTTTAACGTCCGTCAGTTTAAAAGTATTATTTCTGCTTGCAATCCTCCTTTTTATTTGAACCCACACCAACTCAATTGGATTATATTGGCAGTGGTAAGGTGGGAGGCGTATTACCCCGTGTCCCGTTTCAATTGCAAGTTGATCCAGCTGACACACTTTTTCCGTGTTTTTAAACGCAAGTGCCCTTTGCAATAACTCGTTTTTAGTTTCTGTTTCCGAAATTTTTTTGAAGAACGTGTACGCCTTAAAAATACTTCGAACCTGACTACGCAATACCTGTTTTTTTGACTCGCCACTAAATTCACCACAAGAAGCCATTCTACTATTTAACTGTTACTCTATTGTTTGATCTGAACTCTACAGAGTAAATAAACACTTCTTATCCAACATGCATTCATAAATATAAGCATACAGCATTCCACAGGCTAACAGGAAATGAAGTGTTTGCCCTTTCTCGAATTTAACAGTTTTACTTATTCACAGTAATTCTTTTATTCGTCATGACAGTAGTTTAAAATTCCGTTCTGAGTGATTAAAAGTATATGTACATCCATACACACCAACCACTTTACTCTCTAGAGTAAATAAAGATTACGATCCATTCATAAACAAAGATATAATGTGACCAGACACGTTCTGCCAGGGCAGCAGGAAATTTGTTTCCTCTCGTTCGAATTGGATTATTCAAAGTAATTCTTTTATCACGCCATGCCAAACATTTACGTTTCAGTTCTGAGTAATTTCAAATATACATTCACGCATACATGCCAACCAATAATGATATTACAGTGCTTACGTCGCAGTTTATTGTTATAATACAGGTAATAGTGGTTTATTTATTCGTATTAGAAGAACTAATTGAGCTAAAAAATATGGGGTTTTCATGATTATGTTAGATACATTACTCTCTACCTTTCACATGGATGAGTTTCGGCAAAATCTGAAGCTTTTTAGCGCAAATAGTATTTGATACAGATTGATAGGTGGCGCTCGGCACACACCACTTAGCGGGAATGCAATACGACAAAACCGCAGGATTCCGATTGGTTTCTCACCTAGTAGCCCTCAAGGACAAACACCTTCCCATTTGAAACATATTTTAGTGGAACATTTCGAGACAACTGTGGGAGGGATACGGCTGTGCTGGCCTGTCTGCCCTCTGCACTGTCGTAATTCCTTTGGCGGGCCACCTCTGTCCCCTCTCGCCTCATCCTTCCTCCATGCTATTCCTCCTTGAACTATTTATATGACATTCTACCGTCTTCGTATCAAAGACCTATATGTCTGCGCTGTGCAGATGACTGTGCAGCAGGTAACTCTGGACCAGGTAGAGATGATCAGTCCGAATGAGATAACATAAAATATAAAAAGTACACCTAGGCGAAAAGAAATAGATAAATCAAAAGTTGATAATGGAACTGCTTGTGGAATGAATGACGCGGATACCGGAAAATCCAGAGAAAACATGCTCAGGCACCGCTTTGTTCACCACAAATCTCATATACGTTTCCTTGGGACCGTATCCAGTTGTTTATTAAACTAATATATCGAAAATTTCCTTAATGTAACCAAGTGTTTCCTAGAAGCCGTGACAGAGAAAGCAAAACCCATTTGATTCCCAAAATCCTTCTTGTTTTTTTAGCAAATACTCCACTGTCACATAGAAAATGCCAAAAATTTAAGTCTAAAATCTCGTCACGTTTAAATACTTCAGTAAACGTTTAGAAAATATTAAAAATTTAAGTCTAAAATCTCGTCACGTTTAAAAATTTCAGTAAACATTTTGAAAACATCAAAAATTTAGCTCTTAAATCTGCTCACGTTTAATACTTTAGTTAACATTTTGAAAATACCAAGAATTTAAGTGTAAAATCTCGTCACGTTTAAATACTTCAGTAAAAAGTTTGAAAACATCAAAAAATTAGCCTTAAAATCTCATCACGTATAAATATTTCAGTAATATTTTGAGAAATAAAAATTTGCCTCTAAAATTTACTCACGTTTAAATACTTCAGTGAAGATTACGAAAATATCATAAAATTTAGTCTAAAATCTCGTCACGTTTAAATACTTCAGTAAAAATTTCGATAATATCAGAAATTTAGCTCTAAAATCTTGTCACGTTTAAATACTTCAGTAAACATTTTGATAATATAAAAAAATTTAGTTCTAAAATCTCGTCACGTTTAAATAATTCAGTAACGTTTTGAAAATATCAAAACTTTAGGTCTAAAATCTCCTCAGGTTTAAATATTTTAGTAAGATTTTGAAAATACCAAAAATTTCGCTCTAAAATCTCGACACTTTTAAATACTTCATTAACATTTGGAAAATATAAAAAATTTATCTCTAAAATCCCCTTATGTTTAGATAATTCTATGGACAGTATGAAAATATCAAAACTTCAACCCTTAAAATTCCAACACGTATAAATATTTCAGTGACATTTCCGAAATACCAAAAGTTTAACTCCAAAATCTCATTTCGTTTGTATTAAATGTAGCAGTGGCATTTTGAAAATACCAAAAGGTTGAGTGCTATCGTATTTTGATGGAACAATTGAATTAACAGAAAATGTTTGATTTCAGTCCACAAATCCGTCCCACTTTTGTCCTCTTCCATTATGTGAAAAGTCATACTTGTTCTATTTTGTAATGCGTTCGATGACAAAACAAATTAAACAGCTACGTGGGTGTAAATGGAACTAATTAAAGAGAGCCAGCAAATAACAACAAACATTTTATCACAATCACCATCGTGCGTTCATTTGAATGCTGCACACGAAAACAAAGGAGCATCGCCTTCCTGAAATTGTCATTTTGAACTTGAAAATTATAGAATGATCTCAGCATAGGATGCAACCTTCCCTTTACATTTCCACAAGATCGCAATTGTTATCGCAAAATAAATGTTTTGAAATGCTATGAAGTTAAGAAAAAGAAAGAAAAAAGAAGAAATGCTGCCTGTATGTTCAACATCTTAAGGGAGGAGACGCTAATATTTTCAACATACCTTACAAACTACCCTTTAAATAGAAAATTTTGTTTAAATTTTAATTTTCTCAAAGATATTTTAATATGTTAAGCGCATTTATATTTTAATGAGACATGAAACCAAGAAATGAACTTTTCAAAATGTCTACTCAAGTTTTTAAACGTGACGAGATTTTACACTTAAATTATTGATATTTTCCAAATGTTTACAGAAGTATAAAACGTGACGAGCTTCGAGAGCTAAATTTTTTATATTTTCAAAATGTTTACTGAAGTACAAAAGCGACGAGATTTTAGACTTAAATTTTTGATATTTTTAAAAAGTTTACTGAAGTATTTAAACGTAACGAGATCTTAGAGCTAAATTCTTGATATTTTCAAAAGTTTACAGAAGTGCTTAAACGTGACGAGATTTTAGAACTAAATTTTTTATATGTTCAAAATGTTACTGAAGGTGACGAGATTTTAGAGCTAAATTCTTGATATTTTCAACATGTTAACTGAAGCATTTAAATGTGACGAGATTTTAAGTCCAATTTTTTATATTTTCAAAATGTTACTGAAGTATTTAACGTGAGGAGATTTAGGAGCCAATTTTTTATATTTTCGAAATGTTCACTGAAGTATTTATGCGTGAGGAAATTTTAGAGCTACATCTTTTATGTTTTCAAAATGTTTGCTGAAGCATTTATACGTAAGAAGAAATAAAGTTTCTAGGAATGTTATGAATAACTTTGGCGCAACGGGTAAACCTTCGGAGATAGACAAACTATTTGTGCACAAAAAAAAATGTAGAACTCTTATTAGTATCCATTTATCGCCAATACCTTTTTGTGAACTTAACCATCTTCGAGATATTTTCTGTTACTTCTTTGAACTTTATAATACTGGTTATTTTCTCAAATGGAAGTGATTCATTTTGGCCATTCAAAGATAACGGCAATTCAAGGCCATCACTGCCCGCCTCTGTAACACAGATGGTGGCGTGTATGAGACGTTGAAGAGGTCCAGAATTCAAATCTCCTTCAGGATGGGTTACTCGGAGTTCCAAATTTTTCCTTATTTTAAAAGAAGAATGTCTAGTTCTAAGCTCTGTGGACCCTATGCTCATTTAAACATCATTTCATTTATCGTCCGATATCACAACGTTGCAGGTTTTTCCTTATCCTGAAAGAAGAATGTCTAGTAATTCTAAGTTCTATGCACCCTGTACTCATTTGAACATCATTTCATTCATCGTCCGATATGACTTAACGTTGGAGGTTTTCCTTTATCCTGAAAGATGAATGTCTAGTAACTCTAAGCTCTATGTACCCTGTACTCATTTGAACATCATTTCATTCATCGTCCGATATGACTTAACGTTGGAGGTTTTCCTTTATCCTGAAAGATGAATGTCTAGTAACTCTAAGCTCTATGTACCCTGGACTGCTTTGAGTATTATTTCAGTCATCGTCCGATATGACTTAACGTTGGAGGTTTTCCTTTATCCTGAAAGATGAATGTCTGGTAACTCTAAGCTCTATGTACCCTGTACTCATTTAAACATCATTTCATTCATCGTCCGATATGACTGATAGTTCTAAGCTCAATTTACCCTGGACTCCTTTGAGTATCATTTCATTCATTGTCCGACATGACTTAACGTTGGAGGTTTTCCTTTATCCTGAAAGATGAATGTCTAGTAACTCTAAGCTCTATGTACCCTGGACTCCTTTGAGTATTATTTCAGTCATCGTCCGATATGACTTAACGTTGGAGGTTTTCCTTTATCCTGAAAGATGAATGTCTGGTAACTAGAAGCTCTATGGACCTGTACTCATTTGTGCATCATTTCATTCATCGTCTGATATGACTTAACTTTGAAGATTTCTCCTTATCCTGAAAGATGAATGTCTGATAACTCTAAGCTCTAAGTACCCTGGACTCTTGTATCATTTCATGCATCATCTGATATGACTTAAACTTCGGAGGACATCATTTTAAAAAAACGTTCCCTCACATTGTGATCAGGTTTGAAACATTTGACTAACACTTAAGTCTACTGAGTTCCTATATTTATTTCCTTGTACCTACAGAAACTTATAAATTATGCAATATTTGCGTTCTTTAACATGAAGTGGATAGAGAAATAAGAATTTTTAAGAATAGTTTTACGTGGATGATTAACGAATGTCATGTAAATGACATATATCATATTTTTTCAAACTGTATGGATTGCGGAAATCGATAATTAAGTTCCCACAGTCTAACTAGTAAACACGTGGTGTTCCTTGTGTCCATTCACAAGAGAACGTCAGAAGAAAGGTTTAGCATTGTGCAGTGTAGGACGTAGTGCTAATTAAAGCAGAGGAAATGGCCTCAAATAAAAGAAAACAGAACTAAACAAACATGTAATACATCTCTCCTGTTTCATAATGAATGATCTTGAGGCAGTGCTTTCTTTTGCCTTTCTCCATTTCTTTTGCTTAATAAAACTGGGAGGAAAAAGTAAACAAAGCATGTCCATTAAGATTTTATATCTTCTTCGACGTGGAACTAGTTTCGGAAAAAGAAAAATAATATGACCATATTTAATATAAGAAGTAAAGGAGAGAATTGCATTAACTTTCAGATCACGGTTCGTCTCTAAGCAGTGCGTTGCCATGTGAGTCATTGTTGACGGTAGTTCTTGTCCAGTAGCAGAGGTAATGACTCCTCGATACAGGTTTAGTAGAGCGTGACAGACATACAGAATAGATCTTATACCCGTTATAATTAACCAAGGAATTACGTTGATTTATGTTTGAATAGGCTTATGTGTGCATTGACAACCGGGATGGCTCAATTGGTTGGGTCTGTGGCGCGCATTCAGGAGGCCTAGGTTAGAGTCCCATGGGCGACCTAACTGACCAAAGGTTTTTTCAGGGTTTTCCCGGTGATACAGATGTTAATATATCAAGTGCCAGAGCGATATTGTTTTATTTATTTATGATTCATATTGATATGTTTAAAATAATGAGAGTTTTGTTTTGAATTGTTATGTGTTATAGATGGCCGTGACTGAATAGAGTAGGCCACGAACAGGTGAAGATGAATGTTAATATCCAATCTAGATGCATGGTAAATATTGTCACCCAAACTTTGAAACTCCCTATAGAACCGGCCGGCAGTAGGGCCAGACGGGAAGCATTGAGGACACGGCTACCCATTTGTCTCGTGTCACTAGCTGAATGGATAATTAGGAAAGCGGCTCGAGCTTTGTACCGTCTCTTTCCCCTCTCACCAGACGTCTCGAAACCTGGGGATAATTGTGCGTGCCGCGAACCTTCCAGAAACGGCGACCTTCCCTATATAAGGCCTGTAGTTGGCGAGTCAGCTCAGTTCTTGTCGAGCAGCCGTGAGGAGCGCCCAGTGAGCGAACGGACTGGAAGACTGTGTACGTGCATCGGTGGAGTGTACGTAACTGCGAGTGCAGAGTGGAACTGTGACGGACGAACTGGTGAATTGTAATTTTGTGTGCTACGTAATTCTATGTAATCGGCAAGTGTTCCAACTGTAATTCGGTGGAAATAAAGAACATTTTAAGTTTGTGCAATTGGACTTTTAATTTCACGAACCCACAAAGTTACAATATGATGAATTAAATAGAAATATAAAACTATAAAAGTAAATTATTTTTGGGATTTTATATTTGGAAAATTAGAAAATTATGTAATTCAAAATTAATATATTGGCACAGGAAAAAGTGATGTAGACTAGAATACTTAGTTACCATGGTGATAAGGTATAAGTCAATATGTGAAGAGGAGAAGATAGCGTCTTATGCATCGTGATTTCAAAGTGAACGGTCGCATGTGTAAAATTGCTGAATTTCTGCAAAAGTCTGGTTTATAACTAGAGACGTTAAGCTGTATTAATCATTTATGAAAGGAAAAAAATATTGTTTTAAATTTATATAATATTTATTTCCCTAACATCAAGTTCCAAAATCCAAATATTCGACACTACGACCGAGATAAGATTTCATGCAAACCGCAGCTAAAGTCTGTTTAGTTAACGCATGTGCACGTCGGCCGCCTCCTTTGACCCTTATGATCGTTTTACAACCCTGGCCCCCCTTCTCCCAGTCCTTTCTGCAAGGTTTCCACCTTTCTAGATACGTCATGGGTATCGTACGAGGTTTCGTCTAAATAAATTATCTTATGTCCATTACTGCGAAACTTCCTTAGTTTTGATATATATATATATATATATATATATCGCCAAGCTACAATTTTACTGGATTCCATAATAACCCTTATCTTGCCCGCCTCGGTAGCGTAGATGGTAGCATGTCTGCCTCACGTTCAAGAGGTCCCGATTTCGAATCTCGGTCAGGGTGAGTTACCTAGATAAGGGTTTTTCCGGTTTTTTTCCCTTATCCTTCAAGAAGAATTTCGGGTAACTGTAAGCTCCATGGACCCTTGACTCATTTGAGCATCATTTCACCCAATTCATTCACCGTCCGAAATAACTTAACATTGGGGCGGACGTAAATTAAAAAAAAAAAATTAAAAAAAAACCTGATCTTATTCAAACTGCGGTATTTGAAACCCAGCTCCTTTAGGAGACCGCGCAGAAGTGCACTGCCTATAAGGAAAATCACAAATTTCTTGCAAATGTACAACGAATTCATCTAAGGTGGGCGCTCTCTCTTTTGCATAGAATCTATCAATTCCTCGGCGAATTAAATCGCATGTGAAATTATCTACTTTAGAGAAACGTTTCCTTTTGTTTTCACACTTGATGGACGTCTTTGGTATTCCTTTCGTCACAATTTTTCTTACTGTATTTCTGTGAATACACAGAATTTATCAAGTTCATTGCATGAACCTTTACCAAGATTATTTTTCAGCAAATATTTATATGTGTTCAAAACAAGCCCTTGAATTTGCTTAGAAAGAGTTCCCGTTATAACTTTGTTTTCTGAGGCTTTTACAGCAACATAACTCGGCCCAGCAACACTTTCCAATTCATTCACACTATTGTCATCACTTTGATTATTTTCACTGACTGAAATTATTTACCATTGCATTTCCCTCCCACGGTCTCCACATCGTTACACAACGAATTTCTGCACGTAATGAAACAGATCAACTGGAAGTTGGAACTTTGGCAACTGAGAATCCACGTGGAGTAGACATGCGAATGTCATTTCCAGAAAATCAGGGTTGCTATTGGTCCTCAACGATAGTGTCCCATTTCTGAAGTGTGGAGATAGATTTATGACGGTCATTAGTGGGCGGTAGGGTCCGTTTCCTTTGCGAGGCAGCTGCTCTCGCGTTGACTACACAGACTTTACAAATAACGTCACGACGTGGTGCATCATAACATCTGCATCATCTCATTAGCACCAAATGGAATCCTGCTACAAATGATCGCTGCAATTCGAGGCTTCGAGGTAGTCAACGTGCCGCATATCATCGACGCCATCGCGCACTTGTTTCACCGGGTTACTAGGTGAATGCCGGATAGGTCAGTTACGTCCTTCGAATTTCCTGTCCCTCCATTTCATCTCCATTATTTCACATCATCTCTCATCTGGTAATCTATTTCAGGGTAGAAGTGTCGGCGGATGTCTCGGCGGTGCATGGCAGGATGATATCACCGATCGCATCGTTTCGTTAGAGCTACGACAAAGCAATGCCGTACACGCGTGGACAGGAAAGAAACAACACAGATAGTGGCACGCAGCGCTAAACGCTTGCCGAGAGAGAGAGAAATAAACAAAAGAGAGAAAAAGACACAGTGACAGACAAGAGTGTTTACAGTGTAGTATTTGTCTCATTTGTTTATGAGAACTCCTAGTGGTTCACCGGAAAAAACGCGAGTCAGTTGGAGAATTTAATGTCATGTTGGCACGTTGGCCATAGTAGCTCAATGGTTTAGAGCGGCTGGACGGAAACCAGAATATCCGTGGGTCAAATCCCGGCTATGACATTGCATTTTTCAGTCTGGCTCTACCCTTTCATAGTGCGTCATACACATGACTGGTGTGAAAGAACAATTAATTTCCATTAATTGTACCTAATAGTGGTCCGAACTATAAAGCCCGGGCCTTAAAGTACTTACAGCATAGTAAGTCGCCATTAAGGTAGTTGTCTCATGTGTTTATGAGAACTCCTAGTGGTTTACTGGGAAAAATACGAGTCAGTTGGAGAATTTAATGTTAAGTTGGCACGTTGGCCATAGTATCTCAATGGTTTAGAGCGGCTGGACCGAGGCCAGAATATCCGTGGCTCAAATCCCAGCTATTGCATTGCATTTTTCAGTCTGGCTCTACAATTTGCGTGCGTCCTACACACGGCTAGTGTGAAATAACAATTAATTTCCATTTTAATTAAGTGATAGAATGACAAAAAATGTATATGGTATACTGATACAATGTAAGACGTTTATATTGCAAACAAAAGTATGTCAATTTGACGTTACCTGGACAATTTTGACATCATTATGCTCCGCGGAACTTGCCTTAATGCTGGATAGCGTTGCATAAACTCCTCTATGCAGCGGTTTAAAATATATTTATATGTCACAAAAATTTTAGGGCCGATATGAACGTAGCGTTCAACCATGAAGACGCAATGTTGTGTGTTCATATCCAGGGGAAGCTTGTTGTATTAGTTATAAGCACAACCACACTCAGAGCGCTGTAATTTGCTTACTGTTCCGCGAAAGTTACTGCTTCTTCTCCGTAGAGGGCAATATGATATCAACATAGACTCACCAGTCAAGTATGACGTCATTCTTGCTGAATCGCAGGGCGGGAAATAACGAATAAGGATGAACTCCGTGTATTGTGAACGCAGCTTCAGTAAATGCTTCCGATGTTTTCCGAATCCAAAACATCTTTGTTTCCAGCAGCTGCTCATTTTTTTTTCTAAGGCTATACGTTTATCTCGATTAACACTAAGTACAGGGAAGAACGGGAAGAGAAAGTCTTGTGAGTGTAACAAATCAAATATTTCGCCTATATGACCCCACAAAGGAGTCATTTGAACGGTGCCCACAAAAACAAAAGAAGATGGTGAAAGTGTCATTTCCAAGTTGAAAACTTGTGTCATAATCTCGACGTAATATGAAAGCCGGTTTTTATACTCTTTCTCCACCAGTGAATACTAATGAAGCAACATTACGGACGAGTCCTTCTTTCTTTTAGAACACGCCCACTCGGGTCGATGCCGGAGTCTTAATTCCGAAGAAGTTTTGCAAAACTTTTGAACAGACTCTCTCCCATTGCCCGGGAATGGTGGCATGTGACGCTCGAAATAATCTTTTCCATTCATTCCTCAAAGTCTTCCCGTTAAAATCGATCTCCTAAACAATATTATAATTATGTCCTCGGCTTAGTTACGGAAATATTAGATGGCCATTTCCCTTTATAATGTTAATGGCGGAGCGCTTTAATCACAAAATTCTAGAGTTCTTTCTCCTTCCTTTACCTCTGTACCGCTTACATTGCGTTCTCTACTCACTCATGTATAATTAATTCTTACAAACATCTACGTAAGAATAATCTATATGTTGGTCAGGATGTCTCAGTTGCATAGGCGCTGACCTGTTCTTTTCCGTTTTTAGGTAACGTCCCCCAATGTAAAGTCACATCAGACGAATAAAATGCTGTTCTAATGGGTTCAGGGTCCATAGAGATTAGAGCTACCAACTTCACTATAAGGTAAACTCTCACCCTGACCGAGATTCGAACTCAGGACCTCTTGAACGTGACGCAGACACGCTACCATCTACGCTACCAAGGCCGGCATTTCTCATTTTGATCGACTTATAACAAATAAATACATCAGACATCAAAATATCTGTAAGCAGCTCGAATAGACTCGAAGTTGAAGTTGTAAAAACAAATGACATTGAGTCCTGGACATTAAAGCTCATAATGGTATTCAGATGGCAGATCATTGTTATGCTATTCAAAAATGAATAAAATAAAGAAATCATTTCATTCATCGTCGGATATGACTTAACGTTGGAGGTTTTCCCTTATCCTGGAAGATGGATGTCGGGTAACCCTAAGCTCTATGTACCCTGTACTCATTTGAACAACATTTCATTCATCGTCCGATATTACTTAATGTTGGAGGTTTTCCCTTATCCTGGAAGATGAATGTCTGGTAACCCTAAGCTCTATGTACCCTGGACTTACTTAAGCATCATTTCATTCATCGTCGGATATGATTTAACGTTGGAGGTTTTCCCTTATCCTGGAAGATTAATGCCTGGTAACCCTAAGCTCTATGTACCCTGGACTTACTTGAACATCATTTCATTCATCGTCTGATATGACTTAACGTTGCAGGTTTTCCCTTATCCTGGAAGAAGGATGTCTGATAACTCTAAGCTATATGTACCCTGTACTTATTTGAGCATCATTTCATTCATCGTCGGATATGACTTAACGTTGCAGGTTTTCTCTTATCCTGAAAGATGAATGCCTGGTAACCCTAAGCTCTGTGTATCCTGGACTTGCTTGAACATCATTTCATTCATCGTCTGATATGACTTAACGTTGCAGGTTTTCTCTTATCCTGAAAGATGAATGCTTGGTAACCCTAAGCTCTGTGTATCCTGGACTTGCTTGAACATCATTTCGTTCATCGTCTGATATGACTTAACGTTGCAGGTTTTCTCTTATCCTGAAAGATGAATGCCTGGTAACCCTAAGCTCTGTGTATCCTGGACTTGCTTGAACATCATTTCATTCATCGTCTGATGTGACTTAACGTTGCAGGTTTTCCTTTATCCTGGAAGATGAATGTCTGGTAACCCTAAGCTCTATGTACCCTGGACTTACTTGAGCATCATTTCATTCATCGTCCGATATGACAACGTTGGAGGTTTTCCCTTATCCTGAAAGATGAATGTCTTGTAACCGTAAGCTCTCTGTATCCTGTACTTACTTGAACATCATTTCAGTCATCGTCTGATATGACTTAACGTTGCAGGTTTTGCTTTATCCTTGAAGATGAATGTCTGGTAACCTTAAGCTCTGTATACCCTGTACTTACTTGAACATCGTTTCATTCATCGTCTGATAGGACTTAACGTTGGAGGTTTTCCCTTATTCTGGAAGATGAATGTATGTTAACCCTAAGTTCTATGTACCCTGGGCTTACTTGAACATCATTTCATTCATTGTCTGATAAGACTTAACGTTGTACGTTTTCCCTTATCCTGGAAGGTGAATGTCTTGTAACCCTAAGTTCTGTGTACCCTGTACTTACTTGAACATCATTTCATTCTTCGTCTGATATAACGTGGAGGTTTTCCTTTATCCTGGAAGATGAATGTCTTGTAACCCTAAGCTCTCTGTATCCTGTACTTACTTGAACATCATTTCAGTCATCGTCTGATATGACTTAACGGTGGAGGTTTTCCCTTATCCTGGAAGATGAATGTCTTGTAACCCTAAGCACTCTGTACCCTGGACTTACTTGAGCATCATTTCAGTCATCGTCTGATATGACTTAACGTTGGAGGTTTTCCCTTATCCTGGAAGATGAATGTTTGGTAACCCTAAGCTCTATGTATCCTGTACTTACTTGAGCACCATTTCATTCATCGTTTGATATGACTTAAAGTTGGAGGTTCTCTCTTACCCTAAAAGTTGAATGTCTGCTAGCTCCAAGCTCCATGAACCCTAAGCTGACTTGAACATTATTCTATTCATCGTCCGATATGAATTAACATTGGATATTTTGCCTTATCCTGAAAGATGAATATCTGGTAACTCTAGGATCTAAGCATCCTTGACTTACTTGAGCATCATTTCATTCATCGTCTGATAGGACTTAACGCTGAGGACTCAAATAACAAAGACTCAATTTTGGGGCTGTGTGGGGGCGACTTAAGCATCTTGATATTCAAAATGCCGCTGCGTTTCACATTGTTTAATTGTATGCAATGCCTATGAAATCTCCTAAGATCATCTGTATTTTTGTGAAGAGCAATCGTGGTTGCTCAAACAAAATAAAAAAGGAACAGCAGTTTTGTAACCGTGAGTCTAATGTCTGTCATCGATCATGGAGTCGTAACGCAAAGTTTTGATTTTGCTGTCTTAATGTTGTATATGTTAGTTACTGAAAATAAAAAATGTTATATTAAACTATAATTTTTCTCCAATGAGAATGACAATGATATAAATGCAGGGAATACCCTACAACCCCATGTGGTTAGAAATCTCGATTACGGGGACCGAATGTCAGTATACAAGTGGTTAGTACAGACTTTACCAAACTTGGTACACAAAGCTTATATGGCACTTGCTTTGTCGGCGACCTTAAACACTTGTTCACTACGTGAGTCACGTGTCTATGGCCCCTTAAAAGTCGCTCAGTGCCCTAGAGACGTGACTCAGAAATGGTTCGTTACTCGAGAAAACAGAAAACGAAGCAAAAGTAACAAATGATAAAAGAATAGCTACTTATGTAACTTCTGTATAATCTGACTGATTCTGTGTACCGGTAACATTAACCTACGTATATACGAGAGCTGATCCTTACAGAATAATCATAATTTTTACGGTCATAATATTTCGCACTATAATTCAATCTTGTTATATTCTGTTAGCCTAATGAGAAACAAACACGCCGTAGTAGTTTCATTGTTGGTACTACTGGTTCCCGCCTGTGAGAGCCAGGCAAGTACAGACATGTTCAGTATCGCCTACCGGTGCAGTGGAGGTAACACGCGAGGAACAATATGCGGCTTTGAAATTCTGCTTTCGTCTCAACAAATCTTCAGTTGAAGCCAATACAATGTTAGTAAATGAGCCCAGGATACACAGAGCTTAGAGTTACCAGACATTCCTCTTTCAGGATAAGGCGAAATGTCAAACGTTAAGTCATATCGGACGATGAATGAAATGATGCTCAAGTAAGTCCAGGATACATAGAGCTTAGAGTTACCAGACATTCAAATTTCAGGATGAGAGAAACCCGGAGAAAAACCTTATCCAGATAACTCGCCCTGACGGAGAGTCAATCTGGGTATCTCCTGAACGTGAGTCACGTACGCTGCAACCTACTCTACAGAAGTAGGCTGAAGTGCCCTATTTCTAAATAGTGCATTCTATTTTGAGCGTGAAAAACCTCTTTATTTTGCTCATAAGTAATTTTACGTTATATAAATCCACCACCTTACTTCCGAAGTAAGCCCTGCTTAGGATTTTTATCCCCAAAAAATTAATCGTTTGAACCCGCGAATTTGGCAACCAGAGGCTGTAGTGCTACTTCTATACACGCAGGACAATTCACAAAGATCCGTAACAGTCTCTAACATAAAATGAGGGGTTGACCACTGCAGCTTTGCATTGACAACAGTGAGAGTGGCTAGGGATCGACCCAGGACCTCCCAGAAGAGAGGGTTCGGTAAGTAAGTCTACAAGCCGACAGCAACAGGAAATCCCTCTCACCGAGGTCCCCGTGTGTATTTCTCATAGGCGCGAGGTAAGAAATACGATTTCCTTGGGTGATAAATGACGTCAGAGAGCATTTGCTACGGAAGCGATACTGTGTATATATTCATGTCGCAGTATAAACCTCGGAGAGAAAAATGTTCACGTAAGAAAGATGTGATTGCGGGACCTGCCTCGATACTTAGTTATACAACCGAGTGAAACGTCACTCTCTGCGTTCTCTCGGCCCTGCTTTTGTATCTCGAGTGACTGCTTTCTTTTTCCTTCTATTTCTTGTACCCAGCCATACTGAGAGGTCACCGGCTTCAATTTTAGGTGTCATGGAGTTTTTCCAAGGGTTTCTGGGTCGCTAGGCGATTGTTGTGAAGCATAATTGCATCCCAGTTGTGTTAGACCGCGTCGGTAGCGTAGATGGTAGCATGGTAGAATGAATATGGCTTTTTTCGGGGTTTTCCCTTATCCTGAAGGACGAATGCCAGGTAACTCTAAGCTCCATTCACTCCGGACGCATTGAGCATCATTTCACCCATTTCATTCATCGTCCGATATAACTAATTGTTGGAGGGCGTAAATTAGAGAGAAAAAAAATCCTTTTGTCCCTTCATTTTACCTCATTTTGTACGAGGCTGTTCAATAAAGGTTAATCACAATTTTTTTTGATAACGTACCTTTACTTATCCTCATAATTTTGATGGTCCTTCTCAAAATACTCTCCCCTAAATGCGATGCACTTGTCCCACCATTTCTGCCAATCTTCAAAGACATGCTGGAAACAATTTTAGAGACATCCTTTAAAATCGCCTCTGCAGCCTTCACCACTGCTTCTGATGATGGATAATGCCTCCCACGAGGTCATTTCTTCAAGTTAGGGAATAGAAAAAGTCACATGCAGCTAAATCCGAACTATAGGGAGCGTAAGGGATGCCCTTCACGTTGATTTTAGCAAGATATTCAGCAACAACATTGGTAATATGCGGCCGCGCATTATCGTGGTGCGGCATCCAGCCTGCTTCACGGAAATGTGGTCTTTTGCGTCGGATATGGACTTGCAATGCTTTCAGGACATCCCTAGTATTGTCCAGTTACTGATGTGTGTGCAGGTACAAAATGCTGATAAACCATTTCATGAACATCAAAGAATGAGGAGGCCACGCCGTGGCTCAGTGGTTAGACCGCTTGGCTCTCACCAAGGCGGCCCGGGTTCGATCCCAGGCGACCGCAAAGTGAGATTTGTGGTGGAAAACACGGCGTTGGGCGGGTTTTCTCCGGGACCTCCGATTTCCCCCGCCATCTCATTCCACCGGTGCTCCATCTTCATCTCATGCATCATCAGTGTCACCGCCTGCGGTGCCATATGTAGTAAAAGCAGGCGTTAAACACTACACATTTCACATTTCAAAGAATGAGATGACCATAACTTTCCCAGCAGAAGCAACCACTTTTGCCTTTTTGGGGTTGGTGATGAAGGAGATTTGCACACTGAGCTTTGCTGTTTGCTCACAGGATCAAAATGATGTAGCCAAGTTTCATCAGCAGTGATTACGTTTGAAAGAAACTCCGGATCTTCCTCTAACGTCAACTTTAACTGCACGCGAATGTCCTTTTGTTCGGAACCAACAGTCTTGGAACCCATCGCGCACAAACACCTTTTATGTGTAATGTTTCTGTCACCAAGGTGTGTATGGTACCCAGTGAAATGTTCAGTATTTCAGAAAGTGATCTAAGGTAATTCGTCGATCCTCTCTCACAATGGCAGCAGCACTGTTGATGTTTTCATCCGTAAGAGCAGTAACTGGAGCACCGGGTCCACCTTCTTTGAAATTGATTGTCTCCCCTCTTTAAACATTTTAAACCACCTTCGAGTGGTGCTGTAGGGAAGAACAGCCTCTCCATAGGCTCCTGTAATATTGTACCGACCTCAACTGAAGATTTGAGACGAAAGCAGAATTTCAGAGCCGCATATTGTTCCTCGCGTGTTACCTCTATTGCAGCGGTAGGCAATACTAAACATGTCTGAACTTACCTGGTTCTCACAGGCGGGAACCAGGAGTACCAACAATGAAACTGCTACGGCGTTTTTGTTTCACATTAAGCTAACAGAATATAATACGATTGAATTTGAATGCGAAAAATCATGAAAAAAATTATGATCATTCTTTATTGAACAGCCTTCGTATTTCAGGTGTGCCACGTAGGGAGCTTTGGAGATGCATCGCAGGGCATTTCTTCTCTGTAAATCCTTGCTTTCCAGATCGGGGTTGGTCTCAGATTCCCAGTCTTCTTAGGGAAGTTTCAATATGTTGCCCTCAGGGATTCTAAGTACTCCTGTCATTTGTCCTCATTTCCAGCAACCCCTAATAATCCATAACATCATCAGTACCACAAGGTATGATAATAGGCAAAAAAGATTTTTTTGGCCCCTACCTCCCAACCTTGTTGTGGGGTCTAGTACACAGTCCACCATTTTCAATTCAAGAAGACCTTCTTAGATATTCCATCTCTGTTTTCCTATGCCAGTTCAAACTCGACGGAGAGCGTTGGGTTATTGTCAGACGTAATAACCTTTGCATGGCTTTCTTCGGCAGCAAAGTAAAGCTGGTGGTCTTGCGCCGCAAATCTACAGCACGCTAAACAACTTCAAATAGAGACTTATGAGCAAAAACAAATATTCCTTCACGTCCAATATAGAATGATACCAAGTAAATAAATAAATACCTGATTTTATTTCTATCTCACACAGTCCAAAAGAAAACTTGTAGCATTCAAAACCTTTTTAACTTACTTCCTCCAAAATTAAGTGGTATTGGACGACGAATGAAACGGCACTTATATGAGTACCGGGTACTTAAAGCTTAGAATTACCAGACATTTATCTAAGATAAGGGAAAACCTGCAACGTTAAGTCATATCGGACGATGAATGAAATGATGTCCAAATGAGTAGAGGGTACATAGAGCTTAGAATCACCAGAAGTTCATCTTTCAGGATAAAGGAAAACCTCCAATGTTAGGTCATAACAGACGATGAATGAAACAGTGTTTAAATGAGTACAGGGTACATAGAGTTTAGTGTAACCAGACATTCATCTTTCAGGATAAGGGAAAACCTCCAACGTTAAGTCAAATCGGACGATGAATGAAATGATGTACAAATGAGTACATGGTACATAGAGCTTAGAATTACCAGACATTCATCTTTCAGGATAAGGGAAAACCTCCAACGTTAAGTCATAAAGGACGATGAATGAAGTAATATCCAAATGAGTACATGGTACATAGAGCTTAGAATTACCAGACATTCATCTTTCAGGATAAGGTTAAACCTCCAATGTTAAGTCATAAAGGACGATGAAGGAACCCAAGGTCCATAGAGCTTAGGAGTTATCAGTGTGAGTATAAGGGAAAACCGCAGATAAAAGAACCTTACCCAAATAAGACATCCTGACTGAGATTCAAACTCTGGAGTTCTTAACTCTAAGGCAGATACGCTACCATTTACGTTACCGAGGTGGGCAGACACCTTATTGGAAATATTTTGTTGTGTTAT